>JAJHIY020000120.1:947500-962500 GCA_022114975.2 Lampris megalopsis
AAAACACAAACATATACACAAACTGGGAAAAAACACAATACATAGATATGTACACACTAAAACTTGTTTTCAGAGATAAATGTAGTAGCAGCAAACAAGACTGAATGACTGAACAAAATCATCAGCAACTGCTATATGATACACATTATACTAACAATCTACTCCTCATTCTTTGAAAGAAGTTAGTAAAATTCCTTCTTGCGGGATATTGCTCTCTTGTCTATGTCAGAGTGCACTGAGTATATTTTACCTTGTGTTAGTCATGCAGTCGGTCTCTTTCCATGCTTTATGTAAAGGCAATTGTCTTCTCCACAAGGCCTACAACACACATCAAACATTAAAGTGATGCAATCTCATTGGACGTTACTCCACCAAATTACAGACCCTCACCAATGGCCGTACTCCATTTCTTGTCAAGTTGTAGGAATAGTCACAGAGATTTTTTTGCATTCATGTAGTGAGAAAGGGAATATTCTGCTCTCTGTTGTACACCCTGCGCTGTCCTCGCACACTGAATGTGAGATCTTGTTAGCTCTGTGTGTTGCGCTGGTCAGTTAGCTTTTGACGTGTCTTGATATCAGCCAAGCAGATTATTAAGAGTTATTCTGATTCCATCTGTAGAGCAATGACAGCGTTAGGATTTTAAGTCACAAGAACACTGTACGTATGTGCACTTATAGAATAATACATAAGGACGTTTGACAGTGTGGCAATGACACTCACAGAGCTGACAATACCTTTTAAAAAGACATCACGATCAAGTAATTGCATACAGAATAATAATGAGCCAAACTCTGAGCCCTGTGGGTCTCCGCTAGGGATTTGGCATTCTAAAAATATGTATAATTGGATTAGTCAGTGAATAAAGGCTACATTGTGTGTGTGTGTGGGGGGGGGGTTAGTAAAGAGAGAGAGAGAGGATCCCTTGAAAATACAGACTGATATTACGACACTTGTCTGAAGGGTAATGGGTACAGTGCAGTTGGTGGGAGAACAGCACCCCCCCCCACCACCTCCACGCATCCCTCCCTCCTTTGACACTCTAGTCACTGTGGGTGGCGGAGCAGCACAGTTGTTTGGGGATATATGACCCCATGGGGAGGGTCAAAGGTTTATTAAAGAACCAGTAAGTGCTTGTTCAAAATAGAGACCTGACCCATTACCCTCTCTCCCCACCCCCCACCTGCTCTGCGCACTCGCAGGAGGGGAAACACACACAGGCACACACATGTGTGCATGGGCCGCGATACATGCCCGCACTCATACAGACACACACACACACACACACACACACACACACACACACACACATGCATACACATACATACATACATGCATGCATGCAAAAGCATACACTCAAAACAGCTGCTCACATAGACACCGGCAAACAGACAAACACACACGCACACACACACACACACACACACACTCAAACATGCACATGTAGACACACACAGGCACACCCACACAAGCATATATGTAAATGCACATTCACAGGCAAACAGACAAAGGTGTACAAACACACATATACAGACTCTGACATCCAAACCTACAATCACAGGCTGACACACACACACGCACGCACGCACGCACGCACACACACACACACACACATGTGAACATAGAAGATTGCAGACACACACAACTAAACACAAATATGCACACACACTGCACCTGCTCAATGTATGGCATTAGGGCAGTAGAGAAGAGACTGGCAAATGTACACCTCGTACAAGATAAACACTGCCAACCAATTTGTACCTGAATCACACAAATTGTCACCACCTTACTGTGGGACCATGATGTTGACACCGGTAATATCAATTTGTTTACCGTTCTCTTGTTATAGCTCGTCGCTGTTACAGGGACGCCACTGAACCTTTGGGATGTAACCACAGACATTCATCTTCCTCATGAATTGAAGTGCATTTTGTGTCACCTTTAAATCACTGACAGTAATACCAATACTTTGGTCCTGTACAGACCCAACAGTTCCTTCTTGGGTTTCATTGACAGTTCCTTATTGTTTGTGTGTTTGGTATCGGCAGAGATGAGAGCTGATGGGTTCTGTTTAAACTCTGTCCACGTGGTTTCCATTGTGGGGCAATAAACATTTGAGCTGAATCGAGGGGATGTAGTGACATGTAATGACCGTTGTCATCGCACCCTCAACATCTTGTCGTATCAGCAAGGTCAAGCTCTGGTCCTGTCATTGAATCTGACACCCCACCACCACCAACACCATCCCAAACCCCCCCCCCACACACACACCACCACCACCCTCCAAAAACACACACAAAACCCGCCAAACAGCCATCCAAAGGCAGCAAGGGGGTGAACGAGAGTTTCCCAAAGTTGTATTAAAAGAGGCTCAGGCCTCCGCTGTGGAACATTGATGTCTAGACGGCTCCTCTCCCATGAAAAGGAGCGGAGGCCTCATCCTGGGCGCTCATCCTCTCCTCCCTTTGTCCCCTCTCTCTGTTCCTCCATCTTCCCCGCTGTCTGAGGACAATTCCTATCCAGCGCCACTTCCTAAACGTGTAGTCGGGGGGCCTGCGTGACGCCCCGCCGGGTCCCGGTAGCCGGGGTCCGTGGGCGGAACCCCCCGTGATCGTCCATGCGGATCTGTGACACAAGAGAACGCCTGGCTGCTCTCCAAGGCCGGGCGGATGCAGGTGTCAATCACAAGAGAGGGAGAGGGGAAGGAAAAAAAAAACATCATCCTGATGGTGACAGCAAGCTGAATATTTATCCAGTGCTATCATGGCAGGCATGATATCGACACATAATGCGTTCAGCTAATCTGTCTGTATTTTTTTTTTAGAGTAGCTGGAGAGCGGGGCACCAAGCTCTCGTTGAAACGTAAAATAATACCATTTTTTTGATCTTGATTAAAAATCTTCTATCATATCGAAGCAATGTTAGGCCATAGGTTTATGACTCGCACTGTCACGTTTCCAAATCTGCCCCCCCCCCCTCAAATTGGATCCTGCTCTTTATCTCTCATTGCGTCCTCCCCTGGCTTATCACTAGCTAATGACTACATCGCCACACCAGCGAGGGGGAGGTCCAACACTGTGTCTGGGTCCTTTCATGCCAGAGGGGCCTCCGCCACAAAAGGCCCTCCACAAAAGAGCCCTCTTATTTTCTCATTATTGACACCCTTAATTGTTTGTGCTGTCGGATAACGGCCCTCAAAGCCTCCACATATCAGCAATAACCTTCTGTCTCGGTTGTAAGGAGGTGGGGGTGGTGGTGGTGGTGGTTGTGGTGGGGGTGTAGGACTGGAGAATTTTGAAGCCCCCTCTCTCCGATTGTGAGCCATATATCCCCATGCTGGAGGACAGGAATAAGCGCTGAACTATCAATGAATGAGGGTATGCTGCTTGGCTTTCGCTCGCTTTCAGCGGGTTGAAATGTTCTGTATTCATAACCGCTGCCTCAATTGAGCGTGTGTGTGTGTGTGTGTGTGTGTGTGTGTGTGTGTGTGTGTGTGTGTGTGTGTGTGTGTGTGTGTGCGTGTGTGTGCGTGTGTGTGTGTGCGTGAATTCTTGAAAAACCTCCGGAGGTCATTGGGGAATCCCATTTCCATATTGTTTATTAGCAGCTTTGTTGCCATTCAGATTCCGAACCAAGGGCACCACACGATATTGTTGTCTTATTAATTACGTGCGGGGGTGTAAGTACAAATCTCTTGATGCGTCAGGCAGAGTCTTCAGATGTGCTGGTTTATTATGTGAGGAAACGTTAGCCTTAATTAAACGACACACTTTTATAAGCAGTGCGTGTAATGGCGGCCTCCCCTCATTTCAGCGGCCGACGCCTGACGCTGGTGGTTATGCCACTCAATGGCCTTTCAGATACAAAATCTGTTTAATCCCATTTCAACTGTTGTAATTAGAGGGAATGCTCTTGTCATTAGTCAGTTGCAAATTGCCCAGTTACCCTGGCTTATAAATATTTGAGAGGTACTTCTTATAAATAGTTGGGGTATTGAAAGGAATTTGCCTGAAAGCAAATTAATTAGTTATTTATGAAGAGTGTAAATCAGTCAGAGTTACTTCTTTGTATTTGTAGCTGTGGCATTTGTTTGTCTGAGTGTGTGTGTGTGTGTGTGTGTGTGTGTAGTCATTGGGATGTGCTATCCACCGTAATGGGCTTCTGCAACCAATTTAAGTTGATTTGAAAGTTTTGGTCATTGGAACTCAAACTAATTGATCACACACACACACACACACACACACAAACACACACACACACACACACACACACACAGACACAAACACATGCATGCATGGATGGATGCATGTGTGCATGCACACACCTACATGCACGATGCACAGAGAAATGTCTGGTCACACCCACACATGCATTTACACAAGAAGGCACACACCTTAATGTGTGAGCACACCTACAAACTTATAAAGTGCCATCACATGTACACACATAAACACAATGCTGGCAGTCTCAGAAGGGCTGGCCACATCGCGTACCGGGCCCATGGTGACAACACAACAGTTGTAGCACGGCTGTTGTCACTCTAAATACTGTTGGGCACACTGCGGCTACTGAAATGGGTTTTGTGTGTGTGTGTGTGTGTGTGTGTGTGTGTTTGTGTGTGTGTGTGTCTGTGTGTCTGTGTGTGTGTGAGACACTGGTCTGGGCGAGAGGTTGCAAAGATGACAGTGAGAGAAGTGAACAGGTCTATTTGTGGTGGCTGGACAGCAGAGGGGCCTTTCAACACTCGGAAAGAGAGGATCATCTTGCGGTGATGCGAGCTTGTCCGCTGTCTAGACAACTTTGCCTGGCTCGCTAAACGCCATCGCCGCTTGTGTGTGGAAACATATAGTAACAATATCTTTGTCGAGCCGGCCATTGTCGCAAGCTTTGCACTGCACATATCACGTATCAGCTTACTAAATGTCTGCCCAAGTATCTAAGAGACAAGTGATAACCACCGGTCGTTACTCTGAGATCAGAGTTCCCAGACTTTCGAAATGAGGTGTTTAGACTGGAGCATTTTATTTATTTATTTATTTATTTTTCATTTGACGTCTTTTTACCCCCAGTTGTATCCGGCCAATTACCCCACTCTTCTGAGCCATCCCGGTCGCTGCTCCAACCCCTCTGCCGATCTGGGGAGGGCTGCAGATGACCACATGTCTCCTCAGATACATGTGGAGTTGCCAGCCGCTTCTTTTCACCTGACAGTGAGGAGCTTTGGGACGTAGCGCATTGGGGGATCACGCTACCCCCCGACCAGAGGAGGCGCCAGTGAAGCGACCAGGACACACACCCACGTCTGGCTTCCCACCCGCAGACACGGCCAATTGTGTCTGTAGAGATGCCCAACCAAGCCGGAGGTAACACGGGGATTCGAACCCGCGATCCGAGTGTTTGTAGGCAACGGAATAGACTGCCACGCCATCCGGATGCCCGGGGCATCTTCTTCTGAATCTTCTCTTTTTTTATGGCCTTGCTTTTATATAGTAATTTTTTTTTTAATTCAGCATTCTCCACCTTTATTTTAGTGTTATTTGCTTTCAAATATCCATTTACGGTGTTTGCGCTGCCATTTAATTACTATTGCTTTGCAAGCTGTGTGCTCCACAGATAACGATAATGATAATCATTACGGTTCTTTCAACAGATGTTTTCATATTCTTTAAGCGGTCTCTTATCAGATGGGAGCAGCAGTGTAATATTTAGTCCCAGTAAATATCAGTGATGGAGCGCAAGGTACATCTCCACCATGTGGCCCACCCACACTTACAGAATGTGAGTGCTCTGGCCTGACCCATACCACATTCTCCACTCTCTCTACTAAGATGCCCCTCATCAGTGCACGTCGCCCCTGGCCGTGTGTGTGTGTGTGTGTGTGTGTGTGTACTTTTCTGTCATACATCCACACACTTGTTTGGTCATGCTTGTTTGTTTGTTTTTTTGCCTTTGACTGCGTCGTATGTGTGTGTGTATGAATGCATGTGGGGCTGCTGCATCATGAATGAGAGGCGGCGATGCACAGAACTGCACATGGCAATACATCAGCACCATCTACGTAGAGCAAGCCATCATCTGTAACTGTACTTTTGCGTTACCTATAAATTTACCACCAGGCCCTGCATATGACATGACTTCAAACATGGCCGCGGGGAGGGGGGGGAGCTGTATCTCCTGACACATACGTAACTCAGGCCCTGGACCATGATGAAACCATCCCCCTTTTCTTGACCTGCACCCCTGCTGCCATTTCTGCAGGCGAGTCAAACGTTGGACCCTGAACCCCACCCCACACCGAAGCAGACAGCTGGCAAACATACTGCAGAAGTGAACACCATCAGGCTGGCGTCGCCCATAATTGTGTGCTATTGCTGCTCTATTATAGGCCGGTGATAGCACAAATCAGTGGTTTGAAATGAGAATCCATTCTATCTCTTTCTCCATAGTTTTTTTTTATTTTTATTGCCTTCCTCTCTTCTCTCTTACATTTTCTTCCAGTGGTCACAGGGATTTTTCAGGGTATAATGGTTGTGTCCCTTGCCGTCCTTGCCATTATCGACCTATGATGTAGATGAATGAGGAACTGAAGGTGTTTCCTACTGTCTCTCTTATTGTAAGTTCTTCTGGAGAAGAGCGTTGACTAAATGGGTGTACTGAAATAAGAGTATTGCATTTCACATAACTTATGAAAACTCATCAAGCAACGCTGAAAGTCCTGATTGAAAAAAAAAAATCATTACTAGCCAAAATATCCAGTCCTGTAATTTTGAGACTTGTACACAAATTCAGAATTGGGATGAGATTTTGCTTTTTCTGAAGTATATTTTCACACACTAGGAAGGTTACTGGCTTATGGATTTCCAATCAAGACTTTGTTTTGGATAGACAGATAGATGGATAGATAGATAGATAGATAGATAGATAGATAGATAGATAGATAGATAGATAGATAGATAGATAGATAGATAGATAGATAGATAGATAGATAGATAGATAGATAGATAGATAGATAGATAGATAGATAGATAGATAGATAGATAGATAGATAGATAGATAGATAGATAGATAGATAGATAGATAGATAGATAACAGACAGAGAGCTAGATGGATGAAAGTTGGTGTCCTCTTTAAATCAAATATTTGAATATTAGGTATATTGGTGTGCATTTGTCGGGTTTTGAAAGTGGACACTTATTTAGTCTTCATCTTGGTGACAGGCATATCGGAGAAGCCAGGCTGCTCACATTAAGATAAAATCAAAACTATTTGGCAAATATATCAACGGAAATGCTTCCAAGATAGCAGTCAAGATGGCGAGGCACCAGTCAATTTAAAATTCTTTACTTGCTCCCTTTTTCAGAACACACATACTTTAAATTATTTCATGGGATTTTTTTTCCCCTCATAGAAAAGGAGGCGAAGGATAAAGAGAGAAAAGCAGAGGAGGAGATGAGAGACAAGTTAAGTAGGAGATGAGAGGAAAGAGTTGTAAGTTAGGGGGAGAAGGGATGAAATGAGACATTAGCCAAAGGGGCAAAATAGATGAGTTATAGGAGAGAGAAGGAGAGGAGAAAAACACGGGCTTCCGAAAAAGAGGTGTGGGAAAGGAGAGAGGAACAAAGATGGAGGCAGAAAGGAGGAGAGGGCGAGAACTGGGGAGGGGAGAAGAACAGTGAGAGGAGAGATGAAAAGAGAGAGGAGGAGAACAGAGAGAGCGAGAGAAGCAGAGGGCAAGGGAGGGGGGGGGTGCCTAATTTAAGACAGACCAGAGGCCAGGAGTCCAACTGGTTTTGCGATGGCATGGCCTTGCAGTCAAGAGTAAACACACATTCCTATGCCAGGAATCCCCCTCACAAGTGTTGGCGTACATGTGTAAACCTATGTGAGAGTGTTCACCCACGCATGTGTGCCTGCACATGTAAGTTAGCTTGTGTGAACGCAAGAGTGTGTTTTTTAAAGCTAGCCACACCATCACCATACAACAAACGTGTGATGCAAGAGGGAAATGTTTGCACTGAGATGCAAATATGTCATGCCTATGTACCACACAATCTCTCTCTCTCTCTCTCTCTCGCTCTTTCGCTCTCTTTCTCTCTCTCGCTCTCTCTCTCTCTCTCACACACACACACACACACACACACACACACACACACACACACATTTTGCAAAGACACAGGTGCGGGTCAGCAGCAGCAATACTAAGATTTCTGTTATCCCCTTAACTTTTCCTGCTCTTTTATATACATAGGTCTCTCTCGCTCTCTCTCTCTCTCTCTCTCTCTCTCTCTCTCTCTCTCTCTCACACACACACACACACACACACACACACACACACACACACACACATGGTGTGGTGTAGAAAGACTTGGAGAATTCCACACATCTCTTCCCACCCTGAGTCCACAGGGAACGGTGGATGTTGGGCCACTGACCGGTGCTGCTGACCCCCCCCTCTGGACCCTCTCCAAACCTCCCACAGGCAGGACAGGTGGCAAGAGAAGGAGAAGGGGGTGATGGGAGTGGAGAGGAGAGGGTCCTGTTTAAAACAGACTATGTGACCCCTCTCACCCCCTCCGCCTCAGACCCTCTGACCCCTCTCCCTGACCTCTTGAGGCACCTGCGCAGGCTGTTCCGTGAAATGTGGACAACCTGTTGCCCTTCAGTGCTGAGGCTGGCTGATGTGTTTGCGGGTGCATAGGTGTATTAGTGTGTGTGTGTGTGTGTGTGTGTGTGTGTGTGTGTGTGTGTGTGTGTGTGTGTGTGTGTGTGTGTGTGTGTGTGTGCAGATGTTAATGTCGAGTGAACAAACAGCTTACATGCGTGACCTTGTGTGTGATTGCATGTCTGCAAAAGTGTATCTACATACGTGTGTGTGTGTGGGTGGGTGTGTGTGGGTGTGGGTGTGTGGGTGTAGGTATTGTGTGCATGTGTTAATTTGTTTGCATGTGTGAATGTGTGTGCCTGTCTTTGCATCTAAGTATGTGTGTGTGTGTGTGTGTGTCTGTGTGTGTGTGTGTGTGTCTGTGTGTGTGTGTGTGTGTGTGTGTGTGATTGTCTGCATTTGTCTGTGCATATTGCCTGGTGTGTGTGCATGTGTGTAAATGTCTGTTCATATCTGTATGTGTTTTCTGCTTGCGTTAGTTTGTGTGTCTGTGCATGAGTTTTAGCATTTTTCCCAGGGTCCTGTGCACCCTGGCTTCTCACCAGCAAGCCTCTGTGGACACCGGAGCTCTCGGGGCCACAGGAGTTGACCAGAGGGCAGGTCACACAGTCCCAACACACAGTGCACCTGCACCTCTACACTCATCTGGCAGTCAGTGCTCACCGGTGTGCTAGCACTGGCACTTTTCAAGTTCAGCACAGAATATACTGTATAAAGTAGCAAACACTGTCAAAACCGGTGGACAAACTACGCTTTCCCTTCAGACTTGTTAGCAAACTGCTCTGGTCATCGGCTGTTACCAAACTAAGAAGTGATGAAGAGCCAGCAGGCCGAACTGCGGGCAAAATTGTATGGTGACTTAGCCAAAATGAAAATGTGAAAGTGCATTTGTCTTGTGGTTTTAAACCTCCCGAATTGGACCTGGACTTTTTTCTTCTTTTTTTTTTTTTTTTTGCCAACACTCCCAAGTAGATACTGGAAAAGCTACTTCAGTACTAGTACTTCATAACTTTGTACAGACATAGTCTTTGTCATTGTATGAATAATTGACTTTGGGACAGTCAAGGTAAAAGTAGTGGATTGCCATAGTTCTGCCATTTTATTTTGGAAGTACCAAGGTTTAATCAAACATTATATTGTAGCATGATATTGTAGCATTAGCGATGATGTTATTTATTGTATTGTTTCTGTGACCAAAAAAAGAAAAAGAAAGTAAGCTGGAATGTGTTTTTCTGCAGAAGTTAGCAGAGGAAGTGAGTATTCTTTCAAAAGCAGACTTAAGACGGGGTGTTGATATTGGTATGTAATTGGGATGGCGGGGTGGCTGAGGTCAAAGGCTATAGCTTGTGTGCTGCAGCTCTCACTTTCAGCCGCCCCCGTCTCCTTGGAAAACACTCTGAACCTCAACCTCTCCATTCATGCAGGACACTCATAAAGTTACAGCATTAGCTTTGTGCCAAAAATGTAAATGCTATGTTATGGTATGCTGGGACCTTAACGCTCAGTATGATGATAAGGCCAATAGGTGAGGATGCTCTGGGCACAGAAGCTGTGCACATACTCAATGATGCTTCTATATACCCAAATATTCCACAAGGAAAAGTGTTGAGTTTAGTTTAGTTTACTGAGGAAACAGAAGTAAAATGGCACAAAAAAAAATTGCCACATAAGTGATAATTGGGTAGCACGGTGGCCCAGTGGTTAGTGCTGTCGCCTCACAGCAAGAAGGTCCTGGGTTCGAACCCCGGGGTTGTCCATCCCAGGTTGTCCTCTATGTGGAGTTGGTGGAGTTTGCATGTTCTCCCCGTGTCTGCGGTGGGATTTCTCTGGGTGCTCCCATTTTCTCCCGCCATCAAAAATACATGCATGTTAGGGTTAATACTCCTGTCTGTGCCCTTGACCGAGGCATGGCAAGACAAACTGGAGATGGTCCCTGGGTGCTGCACTGCGGCTGCCCACTGCTCCTAGCTACACAGTTAGGATGGGTTAAATGCAGAGCATGAATTTCCCCAAGGGGATTAATAAAGTATCTCAAAATCAAAAATCAAAAACAAAACAAAAAAAGTTATCTATCTCATTCAGAATCTATCCCATTCAGAAATGACAAATTTATGAATGGGATAGATTGGTGGGCTTGTAAGAACATTTCCCTTCAAAGCAAGGCAAAGAAACAAGCAAACAAGATGAAATTCGTTGTCAAAAAAAAACAAAAAACACACAACCAAAAGAAAAACTTCAAGATGACCAGCAAGGAGGACACTACTGTAATGAAGAACAGAATCACATTATAAGAAAATTCAGCAAGGAAACGAGCAGAGCACCAAAACAAGATCTTCATGCTCACAAAGAAAACAAAAAATAAAAAATAAAAAGACGAATCAAAATATCCCCCATGAGACAAGTGAAATCGCAGCACGAGTAAATGTGATAATGAGTTTAACAGCAGGATCAGCTGAAATGTCAAAACAGCTTCAGCTTTTTAGATCATCTCCAATTCGACAGGACAGATAACTCTTCTGTCAGTTGATTAGCCAAATGTTAACATGACAGTCAAATGTAGGAGGCGATATCTGTACAGTCACACTTTGTGCTTCATTCAGTAGTGTGCACTATTCTGCACCAGCAAGGCCCGTCTCTGCATCAAATATGTCTGTTTCGCTACCATTACACTTTTACCCACAAGGCTCTGTCAATGAGGCTTCAAGGTCACAATAACACGCAGTCCATCTTCTCTGAGGCAGAACTGGAAGAATTGGGATCCCAGATGCAGACTGGTTTGGATCTGATGAGACACCAAGCTGAAGAGACTGCAGCATGACGAATGTAAAAATTACCCTCCGGCCCCCTTCCCTTTGTTTTGACTCCAATTTACAGTCGTGTGTTTTTTGAATATCAACTTCCCCATCTACAATGCATAAATTCATTGCACATTTAACAGAGGGGTGGGGGGGCATCATGCAGAGAAATGGGGTCTTGGATTTCGGGAGGCCATCAGGCCCCCCCGCTGTGTTTCTCATCCAAACTCATTTGGATGTGTGACTGGGAACGAATCAAGGAGAATTACTTCTATTCAGACGAAAAGCTATCTCACACACACACACACACACACACACACACACACACACACACACACACACACACACACACACACACACACACACACACACACACACACACAAAGGAGGTGCGCACACATCCACGTGTGTTGATACTGTATGCCACCAAAGTGATTTTGACTTTGTCTTTCATGGATTTTTTAAGGGTCTCCTTTCAGGTGAAAACACGTCGCAATATAACTTTCCCGATATCGTCTTCAAATTTCCTCTGGCTCATCTAAAAACACCTATTGGGCTCTTCAAGTAGTCTTTTAGGATAATGTTAACTAAAACCATACCCTGGGGAGGTTATTAGCTTTAATTTTTCCATGACTACACAGATAATTAGCTCTTGTGGGATGGTTTGCAATTCAATATTAGGGGGTCAGAATAATTCATTAACGCTGTAAGCTTTTATTGGATTGAACTATAACCAAAATCAATCACAGGTGTGAGTTTGGTGAAGTGAAAAAATTGAAAATAAATAGTGGAAGGTAACAAGGATTTGGTTGATGCCAAAACATAGGGTTGGGAACCTAACTGGTTGTTGGTTCTTTTGCACGTCTGCCCTCCAAACCTCCTGAGTGTTGGCCTGTGCAGGTGGACCGACGTGCTTACTGCACAACTTCTGTTTACTTGACATGAAACCAAGATGGTGCCGAACAGTATGGCCGCCATTTTACCGTCCGAAGAGGTAACACCGAGGGCGGTCAAACAGGACGTGGAAGCGGGGCAGGCTAGGCTAACTGCTAGCCCATGCAGACCGGCAGTTCTGATAACGCCGAGGGCAGTCTGGCGGCGGCCTCGCCTAGCCTTGACTGTGTTTTTAGTGTCGTCGTGTGGAGTATGGGGAGGTGTGTCGAAGGTGTCTGGCTGGGAGAGCTGGCGTTGGATCAGCTGGGGGAGCCTGGTCTGCTGCGTCCAGTGGGCCCAAGGACCACGGCCCTGCCCGGAGCTGTGCCCGAAGAGGAAACACTGAGGGCGGTCTGACAGGACGCGGAAGCGGGGCAGGCTGAGTTAACTGCTAGCCCATGCAGACCTGCAGTTCCAACAATTGTCCTGGCTGGCGTTCGTTGTCTTGGACAGTGATTTTTTGTTTAGTTTGGCTATATGTGTTAGTTTGGATGTATGTGCTAGTTTGGGTATGTGTGTCCTTGTAGTTTTTGGATATGTGTTTTTGTCTTTGTGTTGCACTGCTGTGGGCTGGGGAAAACAATATTTAATTTTTTTACATTTCATGTACGCAAGTTAAATGGCAAATAAAGTGTTCCTGATTCCTGATTCCTCCCCAGTTCCTCCAAGTACTCTTATAAGTGCTTTTATTTCCCACTTGTGTGTTGAGCCAGCAAAACTAACATTTCATTATGAGGATAGCTATAAACTTGCTATGACAAGTAAACTTGAAACATGGAAGCATGCTGTAATTCCTCCTTTTCAAGAGCTTAGTCATAATAAAGACGTCATAAAATGGTAAAGAATTTCCCCACGGGTATCAATAAAGTAATAAAATTGAAAATAAATAAATAAATAAATGATAGATGGAAAGAATGACACTAAAGTTTATTATTATTATTATTATTATTATTATCATTGTTGTTGTTGTTAATATTATTATACGGCTACCACTGCACCTATTACTATTCCTGCCACAACTACTACTACTACCACCACTGTATTTACAACAAATAATAATAATAATGGTAATGATGATAATACGTCTATCAGTTTTTGAAATATGATATCATAATTTAAATTCAAACTGTCCTTCACTGCACCCTCTACTCACAGGCTTGCTGAAGACATTTCAAACCCCGTCCAGCAACGTAATTTCACTCTTAAAGTTCCTAAAAGTTTTTCCAAAAACAGAAAATATTTGGAGAGCTCGGTTGTTTTTTACATGGATACCGGTGTTTTTACATCATTCTGCATGGCGGTGAATGCACTACACATTTGAATAGAAGAGGACTTGGATGATAACACTTTCATGTTGATATTCAACAAATATTTCCTAAAAAATAGCAAATTTGCTTTAGGCAATATGTTGGCAATGGAAAACACGGTGAAAGTACGTAAAGTTCATTTGCACATCTTGCATTCCTAATGAAGTGAAGTTACCTGTACTAGGTAGACAAAGCTGAAATGCATGTGTGTGTGTGTGTGTGTGTGTGTGTGTGTGTGTGTGTGTGTGTGTGTGTGTGACGATACGTGTGGTGCATGGAAGTGTGTGTGTGTGTGTGTGTGTGTGTGTGCTGGTGTGTGTGTGTGTGTGTGTGTGTGTGTGTGTGTGTGTGTGTGTGTATACCCGGCAGGGCTGCTGTTTGGGGTGGAAGGTCATGTTCTCATGCTGTGCTCAAAGGTGTTGATAACCTGCACTTTCCAAATCACTCCTCTTCTTCCCCTCGCTGCCCCCCTCCAACTCTTTGATGTCCAAGGTGCTCCATGCATTTCATATAAACTGTACTTGCTCTGATAAGACGGAAGAAAGCGGACACGACTGTGCCGTCCACCTGAACTCTCTTTCATGCTCAATCAATTAAACGCTCTCAGACAGGCTCGCTGTGTGCAAGGAACCGGAGCTGTTCCCTATGTGGTACTACTCTGAGGTCCCTTTTCTGATCAGCTAAAATACCCCAAAACGATTTCTTTGGTTTGTGACAAGGTTTTGTAATGTGACAATAGGACACACTGAGAATCACTTTCAAACTTGTTTTGAACTGTCTAATAACTTGTTAACAAGCACACACAAAAAAACAATTCTTCAGGGCCGATACTAAGGGTTGTTGTCATGATCAGCTAATCTATTGCTTATTTTCTAGACAAACCAGTTAATTATCTCGTTTATAAAATGTCAAAAATAATGACATACGTATGTCCATTACATATTCCCACAGCCAAGTGTTATATCTTGCGTCAAAAAAAGACGTAGTGTTCATTTTGTAATGACACAAATAGAAGAAAGTAAAGCAAATCTTAGCACATGTGAAGCTGTAACCAGCAAATTTCACTTAAAAAAAATCCCCACCATGCTTAAGCGATTACCGTAGAGTTATAATCGACTAATTTTCTGTTATTTGACAATTCAGTTGACGGACTGATCGGTTCCACAGTATTTTATTTTAGAAGTTAAGCACTCAGTCGACCCAACAGTTCAGTCCACAGTCACTGATAATCTCATTCGAAGAGTCTGGAAGTATCAGATCGAAACAGTCTTCATGAATAACCCTTCACACCGACTGGAGCATC
>JAJHIY020000120.1:1640000-1685000 GCA_022114975.2 Lampris megalopsis
TATATTCAAAGCGTTGTTACAGAGAATGATCAGATTTAACTTTCCCACTGGGTACAAGACTTAACTCTCTACCGGCGTGGTTCCAGCATATTAACCTACAGTACGGGAAAAGTGCTCTATGGAAACAATATCAGAGCCTAAGCACTTTCAGAAATGTGATAAAACAGTAAATTTATCTTTGGGTAGCTATTAACACAGCACCACCAGAGTGATATAGTGTACTTTCAATGCTTTATGGTAGACTGAAATACCAGTTAATACACCATAAAGCCATTACAAAGTGAAATGTTGTTTTTGACCATTTACTCAAACCCAGACTGATTCATATTCATAAATTTATATCATGAGGTGCAAAGACTGACAAGGTAGACTTTGTGTGAATTTTATTTCTGTAGTACACTGGTGATGGCCCTATTGTTGCTGCATTGTAGACCCATTAATCATGTTAGGTATGTTAGGTTTCAACTGCAAACTGTCATAAAAATAAAAAAAATAACAACAAACTTTTGATTAGTTCAGATGATGGAGGAGTTACATTTTGTTCTTCATCTTTGCTTCTTCATCTTTGGACATCACACTTCACTCAAACCTCACGGGAAACGGACTTTACGTCTCCCAATTTCAGCACCGCGAATGGAAATAAAACAGCCGTGAAAGTCTAAAACATCACCGACAGCGCCCTCCCCAACCTACCCTTGCTCACCGGAGGAGCATCCTGAGCCCAACAAAGGCCTCAGGAATCTCCCCGCTTCGCTCCCAGGCTGTGCCACTGTCTCAGGAATGCAGAGGAGGTGGAGGGACAGCAAAAAAAAGAAGAAAAGGTG
The DNA here is from genome assembly GCA_022114975.2 of Lampris megalopsis. Classification (NCBI taxonomy): domain Eukaryota; kingdom Metazoa; phylum Chordata; class Actinopteri; order Lampriformes; family Lampridae; genus Lampris; species Lampris megalopsis. The sequence continues at coordinate 1,640,825 of JAJHIY020000120.1, forward strand.
GGTGTTGGGGGTGGGGTGAGAGCGAAAAAGAAGAAAGAGGGAGAGGATTCCTGTGTCTGGTCACCCCTCCTCTTCCAACCAATCGTCTCTGAAGTTGTCCCACCGTGAGAAAGAACAAAGAAGGAGGGCAGAGGAGCAAAGGAGGTGGGGAAGAAGTGAGAGAGGAGAGGAGCGCATCGTGTCTCTGGGGGCCCCCATGCTTCGCGTCGCTAATTGCAGGAATGAGAGGAATGGGATGATGGAGTCTTGCTAGGTGCTGGTTCTCCATTTGTCAGTCTGTGCCACAGTGGCTAACACACTGGGGAGACATACTTTACAACAATAGCAGAGAAACAAACACACACCGGCCTCGAAGGTGAAGAAGACCTCATGTGACATTAAAGGTGACAACGTCCCTCCCCTCAATATCTCATGTTGTTGAGATGAATAAAGGCCTCTGAGAGACCATTTGAGACCTAAACCCGCCCTTGAAATAAGTTCAAACATGTTTTTCCTGTTTTGTGGGGTGGAGGTCTTTATGGCAAGGCGGTACAACTCTATGATGATATAACAAGGTGGACAGACAGTGTTAAACCTGAGATCCATGAGCCCTCCGACCTGTCCCTCCACCTGGCTGTGACAACTACAGACAAGGTGTAGCCGCCATTGCTGCTTGTGCACCATCAGCTTAGCAGTAAAGTCCCACCTTGTTAAAATGCCATCCTCTGACCAAAGCTAACACAGGCAATCTGATGTATTGCAAACTATATCAAACATTATGGGAACTCTGTTCTCCTGTCATATCGATCGTAGACTTGGTAGATGATACATCCAACTGAAGCATCGCCACGTCGGCATCATGCTTCAATTCTGTTTCCTGTTTCCCCTGTTTCTCATTGTCACCAGTGTCCATCCTACTTGATCAAATATTTCAGCAGTGGTATATTGACAGGGTCTCCCACCACTGGGAAATAACTTGACTCCATGGTCCTGACAGATAAAATGACTAATTATCAATGGGAAAAAATCACAAATTTCAGCTTTAAACAATAACTTTAGTCGTTTTACCAAGCTAAGAGAGTGATCTTGTTCAACCAATCAATTATTTCCTATGATACAGTAGTTTTACCCTCTTTTTTATTTTGATATACTTTAATGATCCCCATAGGGGAATTATGCTCTGCATTTAGCCCATCCTAGCTGTGTAGCTAGGAGCAGTGGGCAGCTGCCGTGCAGTGCCCAGGGACCAACTCCAGCTCATCTTGCCACGCCTCGGTCAGGAGTATTAACCCTAACATGCATGTCTTTTTTGATGGTGGGGGAAACCAGAGCACCCGGAGAAAAGCCACTGCAGACACGAGGAGAACATGCAAACACCACACAGAGGATGACCTGGGATGACCCCCTAAGGTTGGACAACCCCGGGATTTGAACCCAGGACCTTCTTGCTGTGAGGCGACAGCTCTAACCACTACGCCACCACGCCACCCCATTTTGTGGGGCTCGATACAGGGTAAATGTTTAGATATTGTTGTCATACTTTTTGTAATCTTTTGGTTGTTCCCTGTAGACAAATCTCCACACCTGGAAGTCAAAAGAACTTGAAAAACGATTGGAGGGGGCACCACAGCGCAATAACTTCTCAACACAACTATTTCCCATGCTGCAGATCCATCTTGTTCTTGCTTGCCTCCCATCTCTCCACCCGCATCTCACCACCATCCATCCTCTCGCCGCTCCACTCTCACACTTTCTTTCTATTAGTTCTCCGAGTTCCCCTCACCAACGGTTCTCTCCCTCTTTCTTGCTGTCACCCCCCCCCCACCCCATCTGATTTCTTTACTCTTTCCAACTAACTGACACTCTGGCAAACCTCTTTATCTCCCTCTTTCTCCCCCTCTCCCTTTTTCCCTTCTGTAATGTTTCCCTCCAGCAGCCGTTTGATCAAAGGCGTGTGCCTCCTTCTCCTCTGCGCCGTTTCTCGCCACGTCTCAGGAGAAGGCTGAGAAATGTTTGGCTCAGCGGGAGCTTCGCTTTGGATGCCTTGGCGTTCCTCGCGCCTCCGCCTTTGCTGTTTGCTCCAGCACCCACACTACAGAGACGGAGGAGGTACTCATCTCTTATGGCAACACTTCATCAAGCTTGCTCAGGCTCGGGCTGCCGCGGGAAAACAAAGGCAGACTTGACAAAAGAGATCGATAGGAGACATGTAAGAGGTTAGCTAAAGAACGCGTCTGTCTTGTTTACTTTATTTTTTTTAAACTTTTTTTTGTGTGGAAGGCAAACAGGGAATAGGACGGCTCTGCCATGGGAGTTAGATGTGAGGGAATGTGAGGGGAGGCGCTGTGGTTTGATCAGGTGTGAGTGCAGGCCTCATTGTGACAGTTCCTGTGCTTCTACTTTAGCAGTGTTTTTGTTTAATGATGGAAAGTCCCCTGTGTAATGAGAAGACTAATTTTACTGCTCTGCCTGCCAGAGATCGCTTTGCATAACAAAGCCAAGAGGCCAGACTGGTGTTAACAGTAAGTGTGTGTGTGGGTCTGTGTGTGTGTGTGTGTGTGTGTGTGTGTGTGTGTGTGGGTCTGTGGGCGTTTGATGCTGTGTGTGTGTGTGTGTGTGTTTGAGGCTGTGTGTGTATGTGCACGTGTGTGTGTCTGTGGGTGTTTGAGGCTGTGTGTGTATGTTTGAGGCTGTGTGTGTATGTGTGTGCGCACGTGTGTGTGTCTGTGGGTGTTTGAGGCTGTGTGTGTGTGTGTGTGTGTGTGTGTGTGTGATCGTGTTTGTCTCCAACACTCCCTTTCCTCTCATGCCTGCCTTCAGAGACAAGTTAACCTATAACACACACACACACACACACACACACACACACACACACACACACACACACACACACACACACACACACACACACACACACACATATGCATCCCCCTCAGACTAGGGACACTGGTGATAGCAGAGCTCATACAGCAAGCTCAGCAGACAGACTAGGGCTTATTAGCACAGGTGAGGGGAGTGTTTGTGTTGGTGCGTTTGTGTGTCGGTGTGCGCTGTCCTTGGTGACCGTGTGTGGGGTTCGTGTTTGTGGGTCTTTGAGAGGGTCAACTCAGCTAAGAGAAATGATAACAGTGATAGGTTAGGGGAATGTGTGGCCAATTATTTTTCCGGCCGAGAGAGGAAGAGTTGTTAGGAAGCTGTGTGTAATGTGTTTTGGTATGTGTGTGTGCATGCACACGTGTGTGTATGTGTGTGTGTACAGAATGTTTAAGGATAGCTATGTACTGTAGTTGCATTTTTGTGTAGGCTTTGTCTCCATACACATTCATGTGTTGGGGTTGTGTGTGTGTGTGTGTGTGTGTGTGTGTGTGTGTATGTGTGTGTGTGTGTGCATGTTTATAAATGATAGCCTGTGTTTGTGTGTTCATTTGTTTGCTTATGTGTGTATGCCTGTGACCACAGGCCATGATAACAGCCCTTGAGTTGACTGTTCAAACCGAGGTCCATGGACAGCTGGCCCTATCTGTGCCTGATAAGGCTGCAGATACAACACAGATGGATAGGGACTTACTTGTTCAGCTGTCCTCCTCAATCCCTTATTTCCGTGTGTGTTTGATAGAAAGAGACAGAGAAGGTAGGGTGGGGGAGGTAATGATGGTAAGTCATAAAGGTCCTTCAAAAATAGTCGGGTAGGATCTTGTGAGGGGATGAAGTTCGAACTGACCAAGAGCCACTATTGGCCGGGCAGTTTCAGAACAACGCGGACTTCAATTTGCTTATCAGTTTGTTCCAATTCGGTGTTGGATGCTTGCTCATCTTCTCCCCGGGCTCCTTCCCATTCATTGTTAATGTGCACCCAGAAGCGCAGGGTGACGTTATGTAAAGTTCATTTTATTGGGCGTCCGGGTAGCATAGCGGTCTATTCCATTGCCTACCAACACAGGGATCGCCAATTCGAATCCCTGTGTTATCTCTGGCTTGGTCGGGCCTCCCTACAGACACAATTGGCCGTGTCTGTGGGTGGGAAGCCAGATGTGGGTATGTGTCCTGGTCGCTGCACTAGCACCTCCTCTGGTCAGTCGGGGCACCTGTTCGGGGGGAACTGAGGGGAATAGTGTAATCCTCCCACAAGCAACGTCCCCCTGGCTAAACTCCTCACTGTCAGGTGAAAAGAAGTGGCTGGGGACTCCACATGTATCGGAGGAGGCATGTGGCAGGTCTGCAGCCCTCCCTGGATTGGCAGAGGGGGTGGAGCAGCGACCGGGACAGCTCGGAGGAGTGGGGTAACTGATCGGATACAATTGGGGAGAAAAAGTGGGGGCTGGGATCATTGTATTTGTAAGTAATAGACATGTTATTCCTATATGGACAAAAATAAAGGATTCGGTTTTTTTTGTGTGAGTGTCTGTGTAAATGAAGTGCAGATTGAGGAGGTAACAGGAGTGAAAATGCATGCTTCCCTCAATGGGACCTCTACGATGTCTGTGTTGATGTGCGCAGGCAGCTGGCAGCGGGACGACGCGCTCGAGAAGCTAAAGCCCGCGGGATAAACACCGTCTCTTAAACGACTCATTATTTTAATCTTGCTGTTGTGCTGCTTCCTTGTTTGGTTTGCCGGAATGCATTTTTTGAGTACGCTTGCTTTTATTTAAATTGTTACAAGCAGGCTCTAAACTTGCTTTTAAAAGGGGTCTAAACACATTTATTAGCCCCCCCTCCCCTCCACCCCCATATCCCACCTCTCCCTCGTGTCTCTAATTTCTTTCTATCTGCACATCATCCCTGTTGCACTACTGGGTCTTTATTTTGCTGTCTTAGTTGGCAAACCTGGATGTCTCTGACTGCCTCTCTAGTTTTATTTTCATTCTTTAGCAATTCCGGAGGAAAGACATTTGCCCTGCTCTGTGACCTCCTGAGGAAGCTTTTGCACCATTTTGGTTTCCCATCGTTGAGCAATTCCATCGTAAACTTTTACCCTCCGTCTCCCGGTCATTATTTTTCCGCCATTCATTTTCCATCTCATCTCATTGGATGTGGACGTGTCTTCATCCCTTGCCACCGGGGCACGCTCACATGCCAGCACTCTGTAAATCCAGAATTTTTTTTTTCCGTTTCATACCCCCGAAAAAGCTTATGCTCAAACACGAAACCAGGCATGAACACCGTCAACTTGGGTTTGGTGACCTGATCAACCAACACCAACGCACATCACAACTGGAGGCTCAATGCCACAAGAGGGCGAGAGAATGGGTGGGTGCTTTTAACAACAACGTTTGAAAACTTAAATAATGTCAGACAGACTAAAGCTGGCACCCAATAGTAGCATTTCTTTTCTTTTTCCACTGGCAACTCCTGCGGTGAGCAGAACTATTAATTAAACCCGTAGTGCAGTCACCCGCACAGCCTCTGGTGTTCACAGCCATATTTTTTTGTTTGTTCTCCGAACCACTTACGACTGTCAGCCCTCTTCCTCGCTCCCAGACGTTAGGCCCTGTGCAGTTTGGCCATTTTCATGTGGCGGCTTGACGTGGTCCCCTCTCTCCCCCCCTCCTCGTCCTGCTAAAATGAAGAAACACGATAAAGCGCGGTAAAAAATAATCAAGAGGAACAACAAGGAGGCTCTATTTTTCCTGGCCTCCCCTGTTTTCCCTTCGCAATTGCAACGGTGTGGAACCAAAACAAAAGGAGTTAATGAGATTTAGCCTGAGTGACCCCCCCCCCACACATACAAAACATGCACACACATAAATGCACACAAAAACGCACACACATGCACAAAAACATCCGCGCGCGTGCAGGCACACATACACACACTGACCTGCTCTCAAATTCAAATTCTAAAGGGTTTTATTGGCATGGGAAACATACGTATACATTACCAAAGCAAGTGTGAAATAAAAAAAATGTACCTAGAGATCTACTAGAATAAAATATAGATGTAGGAAAAAAATCTTTTACTACATAGCAGTACAAGCTTGTTTTGTGCATCAACAAAGAAAACACAATTTTACGCTCATGTGTTGAGCACTTTTATCAACACTACTGACTATATATATTTATATATATATATATATATATAGCGTTTTTTTTCTTCCGGAAACCGTCAGTGGTGTTGATGAAAGTCCTCAACAAATGATGAGTGGAATATTAAGATATTTGTAGGAAAAAAATAGCCAACTTGGCAGCTGATGAGTGCGCAACACATGAAACAGGCTTGTACTGCTATGATTTAAACTTTTTTTTTCCTACAAATATCTTTATATACACACAGACACACATGCGCACACACACACACACACACACACACACACACACACACACACACACACACACACACACATAGCTTAAAATAAAATGAGAAAAACATGGACACTACGTTCTCTCTCTGTCTCTCTCTCTTCTTCTCTGTCACACCAATGAAAGGTGAAGAAGAGGGGGGGAGCAGGGAGAGGTCATAAGGTGTTGGGTTCTGCTTGCCTGGGGGTGGGGGGTGAGGTCACAGGCCTGCGATCTCTCACCTACTCTTCTTCCTCTCCACTCTCCTTTCTTTTCTCCACCCCCGCCCTGCCATCCGTGAGATGCCGGGCATGGCTAACCAGGGGAATGGGAGGAGGAGGAGGAAGAGGAGTTGATGAGGTTTTCGCCAGCAACACTATTCCGTGAGATCTAGATTGTATTTAATATTGTGTGAATCGAGGCCCACTATGCACAGATTTTCTATTGCGTAGCTACTTAACAATGCAAACTGGCTTTTGTTAGTTCTTTACATTCTGGATGTATTGATATCTCAGTTGGTTTACACCCCATGGCCACACGATACTTCAAGATATACAAAAACTCTGTCTTAGATACCCTTTTCTAGTCTATCTATCTATCCATCTATCTATCTATCTATCTATCTATCTATCTATCTATCTATCTATCTATCTATCTATCTATCTGCAGTAGTCATGGTGCATCCCCATGTGTTTTCTTGTCAAAGCCTTAGCTAACAGATACTAAGTGGGGCCGTGGCTCTTTACTTGATGGGGTTTTGTCAGAAGAAACACCATTTGGGAAGTCTGCGGTTGTCAGATAATGATTCATTTGAGAACTGAGTTTCCAACACAGCAGGTAGGAAAGGTGACATTCCCATAATGCCTTTTAACTGTTCTTTTGCAGTGAAGGGTGTCGCAGCGTTGCTGAAAATGTGGGCAGTCTGCTCATGCGACCTTCCTGGACACACAAAGATTAAAAAACAAAAGACAAAAAAAAAGCAAAGATGATCAAGAGAGTGGAAAAGTTGTAAATAGAGCAGAGAGAGAGAACAAAAGAAGATAGCCAGGGGACAGTAGAGGCAGAAAAAGGAGGAAAAGACCGCTAAAAAAAACAGAGAGATCATCTTTTTTAAAGAGGATAAACAAATCCAGGTCATATTCATCTTTCTATCGTAAACTTTTGGTTTCTCATGTATACACACACCATCCTATACTTGCTCCAAAAGAGCACAAGGAATTGCTATTTTTCACTTTACAGGGACACCAAACCCATTCTGCACACACACACACATGCATGCACACATTCATGAACTCATGCACGCATGCACACACGCACACACACACACATTCATGAACTCATGCACGCACGCACACACGCACACACATACACACACACACATTTTTACTTTACAGGGACACCAAACCCATCCTGCGCGCGCGCACGCACGCACACACACACACACACACACACACACATGCATGCACACATTCATGAACTTATGCACGCACGCACACATGCACACACATGCACGCACACATGCACACACACATGCATGCACACATTCATGAAGTCATGCATGCACACATGCACACACACACACACACACACACACACACACACACACACACACACAACTCAAGTAACCCTCCCAGTCAAATTGCTAATGTGTGTAAACTTGATATATAGAACCGATTTTGGTTGTGACTTTAAATGAACTTAGACATTCATCCTAGGTAAAAATATCCTCAGGGAGAGAAGAGAGCTGACCACACTGACAAGGACTGATGGGCTGATAACGGGAACAAGATAAGCAGAATGCTTACGAGGCAGAATGGACAGTGTTTGTGTGGACAAAGAGTTGAGGCTTAAGTGTATTCATGTAAGTATGTGGGAGAGAAAGGTCGGGGGTGGGGGGGGGCTTAGGCCTTGAGGTTCTTTGTTCCTTAATGAAACATCTCACAGCCGCATAGAGGGAAAGAAACTAAATGTACCTTAAAACATAGAAACTACCTCTCACTCACACACACACACGCACACACATGCATGCGCACACACACATATACACACACATACAAACACAGCAACTGTAAATCAGAAAATACTTAAAGTTAAAGCACGAGCAGCTCCCTACCACGACTGACATTTTATCAGAACAGTTCCTTATAGACGGAGCCAGAGAACGACAGATGAAGGACGCGTGTGTGACTGTTTGTAATACGTATGTGAGTGTGTGCGTGCATGCGTGTGTACATATCTTTTGCCCTTTGAGAGCAACAGTGTTTTCCTTGCTCTAGCTCTACAACATCAGATAAGGGGTGGGGGGCATGCCTCACCCCTCTTGCCCCCTATTCAGGGGTGGCTGGGCAGAAATGATGACCACAGCTTTTGATTGACAGCTGCAAATCACGAGTTGGGGGTTTAACTGTTGGAAAGCAAGAAAGCGAGTGAGAGAAAGCAAACAAGACAGAAGGAAAGAAAGAATGTGTTGAGAGAGATAGTGAGGGAAGGAGCAAATGGTTGGATGAGAGAGAGGGAGATAGAAAGGGGCTAAGGACAGCAAAGAGAGCGAGACAGGAAGAGTGAGAGAAGGTGAGATGGAGGGAAAGAAGGGGAATGACATCAGACCCAAGGATGAGAGGGAAACTGAAAGCGTCAGGACTCGGGACCTGGTAAGCTGACCTTCGTGCCATGTGACTAAATACAGGCAAGCAGACCGGTCAGCTGCTAATGCAAGTGCTAACATGTACCCCCTCACCCAGTGGGCAACATGTTGGGTACAGTGATTAGTATCACCAGTATAACGTCATGTGTAATGTCCGTATACATGCTGCAGCTTCCTATTGTTCATTCAGCACACAGATAGCCAATCACACGGCGTTATAAAGCAGGCCATTCTGCACTGTGAACACAGCAGAGGCCAAATCCACAATTAGGTTCACCCGCCTGCATGAATGAGCGTTAGTGTGTTTTGATTATATGTACAAATCTTTTTCCTTCACTCGTGAAATATCTCCACAGGCCACATGACACAGGTAAGAGAAAGCGAAAGGCAGGGGAGCCCTGTAGGATCGATGGAGCAAAGGGTGACGCTAGTTTATTTTTGCAGTGCTGGTGTGAATTAGCATCCTGCCCTCAACACCAAATGAGTCTTGCACATCTGAGGTGTGAAGTCAGTCGGACTAGAGGAGTCTCAACATACCATCAGCTGTGCTGTAAACACGCCAGACCACAGCCCAAGATGAGGTTCAGAGTCAGGGGGCTGGCCAAACGGGCGATTTATTTAACCGAAACACACATTTATGTGTACATACGGAGGAAAAATCCTTTAATAAATCTTTCTGACTACACAGAAGTGTGAACTAATGCTGACCGTCGGAGAGCGTCATAATCGAGTTGGGTAAACAGTTCTAAGTTTGTGCGGCTGTGATTAACTGAATCCATATACAGATATGGAACAGACGCCATAATGGTACTCCTCGTGTTTACACTGAGTGTGAAAAGTAAGATTGGCTGACAACACTGGATGACATTACCAAATAAAGCTGATGAGAACCAGAAGAATCAAGATACTATATTCAGTTTCCAGAGCCCATAAAAAAAGGAAGGTGGAGAAGTAGGGGGTGGAGACAAGGAGAGAGGGGGAGAAGACCATGTCATAGGGTAAACTGTTACTTCCCGTGCTGGTCCAGACCAAAATCTTTCAACTTGAAACCATTGCAATTATATGACAATGAAGGGAAAGACAACATTAGATGGGAAAATAGATAGAAAGCTAGATAGATAGATAGATAGCTAGCTAGCTAGCTAGCTAGCTAGCTAGATAGATAGAAAGAAAGATAGATAGATAGATAGTGAATGACATAATGGAGTACAGACAGACAGATGGGAAGCCATCAGTGGCTCCAAGAAGCCTGGGAAAAGGTCTCTCTGCTCCGGCCAGGCAGCGCACAAGTGTGTGTGTGTGTGTGTGTGTGTGTGTGTGTGTGTGTGTGTGTGCGTGTGTGTGTGTGTGTGTGTGTGTGTGTGCGCGTGTGTTTGTGTGTTTGTCCTGAGCCTTTTGTCCCTTTGTCTGTCCCTAGCCACAGCGCTGATCCCACACTGATAGTGTCTGCTGGGGCAGGAAGCAGCACAATGCCAGGCAGCCCTGAGGAAAGGCTGGATCAGAACCACACACGAACACGAACACGCACACACACACACACACACACACACACACACACACACACACACACACACACACACACACACACACACACACACACACACACACACACACACACGTGCACACATGAGAAAACTTGCATGAAAATATAGATGCAGAGTAAAGCATACATGCAGGCACAGAAACATTCACACAATGCACACTGACAGAGAACTGTGCACACACCAACACACGTGCAATCATGCATGCTCTTACTTTGAAACTCAGGCACATAAAGGCACTGTGATGCTGCATATATCATCTAACATATACCATCACATGCACGCACTCTTTCTCTCTCTATGACACATTCTCGCAAACACTTTTGCACACCTCTCTCACAGACACATGTACAGACTATTATTGCAAATACTCATGCTCTCACATACATACGCACATGCATAGACGCATCCAACTCCCAGTTTAGCACAAAACTAGGCAGGAGATGGAGGAAGGCTAGGGGAGGGGACAGGGAGGGTGATACTTCAAATGAGAATTCCAGTGTACCTACGCCTAGACACAAGCTGGACAAAACAAAGTCTGTCGCTATTTTTTTTTTCAAAGTCTGCCGCTGTTTTTTTTTTTAACCTTCTGTGAAGGCTGCGAGTTGGATTCCACCATTGCTGTGGATAAGATCAGTACCCAAGAATGTGTTTCAGCTGAATAAGTCCAACACCTCTATGGCACAAATGTGCCAAAACATTAGTCATTTCCACCGACATTAACATGGCACCAGCAGATCCTTTCCATGAAAAGTGTGTGTGGTCTGAAACCACCAGTTAACTCCGTCCCACTCTTTAGTCTTACTGTGTCCCTCTCCCTGTTTCCTGTTGTCTCAATACTAAAACAATACAGGAAGTAGTCGGCCCCCTCTCCTTGAACCATTGGTTGAGAGCGGACATGAGAGGGAGTTAAAGGAATAGTTAGGTAATTTTGAAGTATTTGAAGTATATTGCTTTGACGTGTAAGGGCGGCATGGTGGCCCAGTGGTTAGCGCTGTCGCCTCACAGCAACAAGGTCTTTGGTTCGAACCCTGGGTTTGTCCAACCTTGGGGGGTCGTCCTCTGTGTGGAGTTGGCATGTTGTGTCCCCGTGTCTGCGGTGGGTTTTCTCCGTGTGCTCTGGTTTCCCCCACCATCAAAAGAAACATGCATGTTAGGGTTTATACTCCTGTCTGTGCCCCGGACAAAGGCAATGGGAAAAGAACTGGAGTTGGTCCCCAGGTGCAGCATGAAGGCTGCAGCCCACTGCTCCTAGCTACACAGATCACAGCTAGGATGGGTTAATTTGCACTAAATGAATTTCCCCAAGGGGATTAATAAAGGAAACTTTATTATTTCATTTTTATATTTCATTTTTAACATGTGCCTGCACATTGTTTTTAATGACAATAAATTGAATTGAATTATATTGAATTGAATTGAATTAATTTAATATATCCTTGTTTTATACTCACCACTCATGTAGTAGTACAGTGAAAGGTTTCATTTTCACAGTTATCTATCTGTTTCTTCATACTGGACATGCAGCTGCAGTTTACCACCTACAGTTCAATGCAATTCATTGTGGACAAATCTACCATCCTTGTTCAGTCCAAAAAAGCATTCCATGGTTCAGATAAAGCTAACATGGTGCTACAGCAGGCTATCATAGTGAATATGAGGGGTAATTTGAAAAAATGCACATTCGTTTTTGTTATTGCTAAATTCCATCTTAGTGTTTGCTTTGCTGTGCTATGGTGGAATTGGTTCCTGCTGGTACTCACTTGACACATAGGAAAACACCCATCACCGACTGTAAAAACAAAAAACAAAAAAACTGTTAAGATTTAAAATTACTACTCAAATTTGCTACTGCTGTAGCATCTCGTTAGGTGGACTATGGAGTGCTTTTTTGCCCTGAATGAGGATTTTGGATTTAATTGCATTGAATTCTAGATGGCAATAGGAGCTGGGTGTCCAGTGGGGAGGAAAAAAAAAAGAATGGAGGAAAGTGAAAATGAAACCTACCCATGCACAACATGAGTGGTGAGTATAAAATAGAGATAGACTTCAAAACTTTCCTATAAACTATGAGGGGAAGAGTTAAAAAAAAGGCTCTAGGGAGGGTGAGCAGAAAGAAGAGGGAGAAAAGAGAAAGATAAAATCCAAAAGAGTGGAGGAAAGAGAATAGGAAGGGAGATTGTTATTGACAGTGCTTATCCCAGATTATCTCCTGTCATCTCTATTAGAAAAACACACAGAACGAGGAGAGTGAGGGATCTAATGTGAGCGTGAACAGTTGAATTAAGGGTTAATCCAACCTTTAAAACCTATGGACACCCTGGAGAGAGAGAGAGAGAGAGAGAGAGAGAGAGAGAGAGAGAGTGAGAGCTTGGGGTTGAAGGGTTAGGGGACTGAACAAAGTTTGGAGATGACTGTCCTTCATTTGAGGCAGTAACATAAAAAAGAGACAGGACACTTGTGGACTTGCTTTGTTCTGCTAACTGCCTAGCCATGTTAACTCAAGTTTATTTGTATAGCCCTAAATCACAGTTACGGTCTCAGTGGGGTTTAAATTCATACAATGAAAAACAGATAGATCCACTACATCTTTGAGATTTACTCACAACCCTAATATTCGGTCAGTTGAATGAGTTTCTGTGAGTTGGAGACCACCATCTATTGGCTAGCAGCCCCCCGTTAGCTGTCAGCTAAAATTAGCTAACTATCATACAGCCTTGTCAATTTCTCTCACTTCCTATTTCTCTCTCTCTCCCCCTCTCCATTTATCTATCTATCTATTCATGTATCTAAATCTCACCCCCCCTCTCTCTTCTTCCTCTATCGCTCCTACTCCTGTCTGGCTTTATCGCTATCCTACTATTTGTCCTCCCTTCTTCCATTCCTCTATTTCCCTCCCTCTCTTTCTTTCCTCCTATTTCTACCTCCCCTTCCCCCTACCTTCTCTCACTCTTCGCCATTCTCTCACTCCCTCTCTCTCTCTCTCTGTCCCACTGCCTTTCTCTTATTAAGCTGCTTTCAAACATACTTCATTCTGTAACATTGCCACAATGACTTCCTCTGCACCAGTGGTGGCTTCCCTCGTTCACATATAAAGCTTCTCCATTTTAATTTTGTTTCACATTCCTTTCGTATTTGTACATGTGCTGCATGTTGACTGGCTACCTGAAATAGGCGACCTCCCCATATTTCTTGCAGTGTACAGAACGAGGTTTTGATTCATTGTGATGCATCTCAGCGAGTCTGGTAATCCGTCACCCCCAATGATTTCCAGTCATTAAAAGTGACAGAAAGACCAGCAAGTAGCGGTCTTTAAATGCGACATGTTCTCCAGAAGTCTTGTCAGTCATGAAGTGTGCTCTTTGTCCTACAAACCATTTGTGTAGGATGCCATTTTATCTGTAAACCAAAGCATCTCCAACTGTACCTGCAGCCGCCTATTCATTTCAAACATCCTCTGGTGGACATGAAAGTAGCTTTCTTATTTCTATGTTGGCCCAGTTTCCAGACATTTCTACATATGCTCTTACTTTTACTGGTTTATCAACAATTTCAGACAAATGCACTCTATGAACAAGTCGCGGCTATGTAACTTATGATAAGTTCACTCGCTCCTGTAATAGCGAGTAAGACACGGCAATCTTAAGGCATTTGTTCATACTGTTGTGGTTCAGTGACATTTATATTAAAGTTACCGGGTCTTAAGTCTGCAAATTACTGACATAGCTTTTACAGAATATTGAATCCAACTCACGTTCAGCACATGAGCCTGATATGTAAAATTGTCGCACAATTTATAGATTAGACTACATGTGGGAAAGGTTTTTTTTTCCCCTCTGAGAGCCATTGACTGGTGCTGGGAGTTAATGGCAGAGAAGAAACAGATAAAGACACCCTGTGGAGACAGAGAGTAGATGAGAAAGGCGCTGCAGAAGGAGGGGGAAAAGAATGTGTGTGAGAGAGAAAGAGAGAGAGAGAGAGCGAGAGAGAGAGAGCAAGAGAGAGAGAGAGAGAGAGAGAGAGAGAGAGAGAGAGAGAGAGAGAGAGAGAGAGAGAGAGAGAGAGAGATACAAACAAATGTTAAAATGTGACAAAGCCACTTTAGAATAGATCATTTGATTTGTAGTTTTTCTGTGAGGGAACTTTAACTTTCCCCCCTTCTAGGGAGAGTGGAAGGCAGGGTAAGAGTCCCTCTGGAAGTGGTAGGGACTGAATAACTTGCTCAACAGCACTGCAGCAGGGCAGATGCCGATACAGGGGGCTCGAACGCAAGCCATTCCAGTACCCTGCTGCCTTTACAGTAATTAAAACACACTGGACAGCACCGTAATGAAATAAATTATACTGGACTTGGGGATGGGGATGATAGGGAGCCACTGGACAGAGAGGTAGGGAAAGAAAGAGGTGTTTGATGGAAGGATAGAGAGAGTGAACGAAAGGAGGGAGACAAGAGTATGAATGGGGGAAAGAGGGAGAGCGGAAATTAGGCGAGACAGTCGATGAGAAGAGGAGAAGAGAGTGCGTTTTTTTTTTGCCAAAAGTCGATGTCCCTTTTATCGACTGGTGAAAAGAGCCAAAGTGTAACACTGTGCATCCCCAAAGAAAGCTTCAATCCAATAAGAGCTAATGAGATAGAGCATTAGAATCCCAAAAGGCCGGGAGATAGCAGTGCGCTGAGGTGGAGAGTGGGGGACAAGGGGGAATGTATGCAAGTGGATTCCCAGGGAGAGGGCTGGTGAAAGGGGGCCTACCCCCTATGGGTTGGGGTTATTTATTCTATCCCTTTTCCCTTGGTTTCCACTCTCAATCAGATCTATTTGGCTCTTCTCAGTGCTAATCTACCGAACCCAGGGTGAGAAACACCCTCATTAGCCTGCGTGTGTGTGTGTGTGTGTGTGTGTGTGTGTGTGTGTGTGTGTGTGTGTGTGTCTGTGTGTGTGTGTGTGTGCGTGCTAGATTGTTTCTTAGCACTAATCAAGCGTGTATTTTTGTGTTTGTGCGAGTATGTATGTACGTGCAACTAATCACCAATCATGTGTGTATACCTGTGTGTGCATGCATGCATGTGTGCATGTGTGTTTGCACCTATGTGTAAATCAGCAAGAGTGAGAAAGTGGTTTCAATTTAAAATGGGGTTTTTCCACACACTCCCAGTCTCAGTCAAATCATTCTAATTGACCTACAGAAGCGGCCATTGTAAAAGTCCTCATTTTTCCTGGATGCCTGCTGAGCTAATTTTCCATTTCTTCCCCATCCCCAGAGGAACTGTGCAGAAAACTTAAGTTTTACTCTCTTTCCAGCGGTGGACATCATAAGAAATTGCCTGGTAGAGTTTGAGCCAGATGTACAAATTTTGTTGAAGACAGAATTGTCTCGAGGCCTAATAGATGTAGGAAATAGATGTAGGAAGTGCAAATGGAGAGGGAGCTCCACAATGGCTTCCACTTCTGCAAGCTATGACATAATGCAATTGACCTCATATGACAACATTTGTTACTGTACTACCATTGGATAGCTTTCCTCACTAGAGCAGGGGGCATTGGGCTGATTTGTGAAGCGCTAACTGAGTCAGCCATGCATTAATCACCAGGGAAAACCATCAGCTGGGGGAGCAGACAAGGAGCCGGAGGGAGGGTGTAGATGTAATGGTTGGGAGGATAGCTTAAAGAAAAACAGCCTAATAACAATGTCCATTGACGGCCTATGTTACCGCTTTCCCTTGGGAAAGCTTAACAGCCCTTTCCTGCTATAGTGAATTAAGACAACAGGCCGCCAGGGTGTATTTGTGTGTGTGTGTGTGTGTCTGTGTGGCAGAGAAAGAGAGGATGTGTGTCAATATGAACATGTGTATACGGGTGTGTCTGTGTGTGTGTGTGTGTGTGTGTGTGTGTGTGTGTGTGTGTGTGTGTGTGTGTGTGTGTGTGTGTGCGTGTGTGTGCACGTATGTGTGGGTGATTGAGAGTGAGAGAATGTGAAAGAGTGTGTGCCACCTGCAGAAACCATTAAGGACCTCAAGAAACCAAGGGTCTTATTGAACTGTACTGATCAAGTTTCAGCGTCGGTCACAAGTCATCATTGTTCACTATGAAGATGTGTGCGCGCACACACACACACACACACACACACACACACACACATGCGCACACACACACACACACACTCACACACACACACACACACACACACACACACAATACTCACTCTCTATAGTGTCTAACACTCTTTCTCTCCCACGCACGTCGGCTGCACCTTTCCAAAACACATATTTTCCAAAGCCCAAAGACTTCAAGGCCTTCAAAGGTGTCAGAACTTAAAACCAGCCGGAGGTTAACTGTTCTCCGTTTGAAGTTCTAAAAGGAAAAGGAGGCTATGGCAAACTTCCCCCATTCAGCCTCCCCCCCCCCCCACACACACACACCTGAAAAACTGCTTTTGACCTGACCAAAACCCAGTCCCCGCAAACTACCTTCCCTCCCAGCTGGCTGGGAGCAATGTTATGACAAGCCAGGACAAAAGACGAGGTCACCCTTTGACTTGAGAAGAAGAGACAAAGAATAGGTGTAGATTGCAAGCCATTCGGCTGCTGAGACAGTGATGAATATTTCTGTGGGTGACGGCTCCTCTCTCCTCCCCTGTCCGGTCCGAGATCTTGTTTTCATAGTTTGTGTGAACGAGTCTGTCTTTGCGGGGTTTTTATTTTGTTAAATCAACAGTAAACATGTCACACTGATGTGTCGAGTCGACAAACGGTCGAATAATACCTACTTTTATTGTCAGGCATCTTCTATAATTCTTCTGTAATTCTTGGCCTTTATTTGTTGTTTCTTTGTTATCTATTATCTATTCATCATTTCTTCTCTCACTCGTTTTACTGTTTTATTAACCAGTATCGGTTATTTCCCTCACTGTTTGGCACTATAACTGTTTTGAAAAGAGCTAAATAAATAATAATAATAATAATAACATTTTTGAAAGCTGTCATGCTACTACAGTATATTAGTGGATTAGTCGACGCTGTGCACGTACTTGATAAAAATCTTAACACACAATCTACATACAAAGGTGCAACAAAACTGAATGCAAACAATTACAGCCAGTGAGGGTTTCAACTTTAAATGAGTTGTTTTAGCCATGAATATTGTATTTTGGAACGTTCCCATCAGGTGTTTACACCATTGTGTATTGTTTTGCACTTTCACCCTCCCCCACAGGCCATTAACCAACGCACAGCAAAACGATGAGCTAACAGGATTACTGGTGGGTGCGTTTTTTTTTTTAAAGGCAGAGTTAGATGGGGGACGGAGGGCCCGTCCAGTCAAGGAAAAGTCACGGTTTTTGCAGAAGGGTCCTGTAGAAGTGTGAGACATCGATATATTCTTTTCTTTCACGGTCAAGGGTGCAGATCTCATTACAACTTAGGGGGACGACAAACATGGACTTTTCTCAAGACTGCAACTGTGAAACCTTACCTGAGACTCCCCGTCTCCGTCCCTCTGTGTGTTGCTGCTGCTGCCCTCCACAGACTGTTTTACTGTTGTTGTCTAATGACACAATCATTAAACATTTGTATTAGCCCTACACTGACTTTCCATGAGGACTTTATCAACTAGTATTCGTAATATTACAAGGGTCTTCCTTCTTACACAGTGGCGTTTTGAGCCTACAAAAAATAATGTCCACCTTTTTTCTTTCCTCTGCCATGTTTTGGTAAACCCTGACCTGGCTGACACACACACACACACACACACACACACACACACACACACACACACACACACACACACACACACACACACACAAACAGGACACAGGTTAATTATGAAAAGAATTAATAATCTTTAACTTAACTCTAATATGATGCTAATATATACCATAATGAGTAATAGGTGTTAATGTGGGCTAACAGAGGCTCTAACATTAACATATGTTTACAGTAGCTAGCTAATGTGAGCTGGTCAAGGTTGCCAACTGTTCATATTAGCTGGGACGTCCTGTATATTGGACTAAATTGGTTTGTCTCATATGGGACCTCCCTTGTCCCGTATATTGACTGCTTCTCTACTCTGTAATCACCAGAAGGCACTCTTACAGATCCCAGATCTGATACAACAGCAGCAGCAGCAGATCATGTGCTGATCACGCCACGGGTGAGATCACCTGTCATCCAATCACAAGCCCCCTCATGCGCATCAGTTGTATTGCGTAAATGCACCAATTCCTGCAACAACAAAAAAGAAGGTTTCAGTAATGTCTGATTTTGTTCGATAGGTTTAGCATGTGCAAATATGAATAAAAATGCAAATATGGATAAACCTTCAAAAAAGAAAAGGATGTGCCGCTACAACAAACAATGGGAAGCAAAAAAAAAAGACATGGGTTAACTCACGTCAGCGGTGACTCACCGAAAGGCTTCTGTACTCTATGCCGTGGGGACTTCTCAATTGGCCACGGAGGTGAGAACGATGAGTCATGCCCCTTCCTCTTTCGCATTTGAAATGTTTTTTTTTTGCTGTAAAGGTCCAAATTGTGTTTTCTTTTATCATTTATTTTGAGGTTTATTCACCTAAGCTTATAATGACACAGTTTTATCAAGCTACAGACTAAATGGAATATTACAAATTTTTGCCTTTCCAGTTGATTAAGAATATGAATATACACACTGTATATTCACACAACACCATGCCCACACTGCTGTGGCACCGTGCACCGGACAAAATGTGGTGTTGCACCCCTTATGTGAGACGGTTGGCAACCCTGGAGTTGGCACACATTTAAATAGCTAAGTAAACGTTTATATCAGCTAGATGATTGTTACCATGTAAGATGTAGCTCCTCCACATCCACGTTAATCACTTACCATCACAAACCGGAACGAGTCTCCGAATTTTTAAATCAATATATCTAGAATATAAACGCCTGTCTCAAACAACGGCCTTTCTGTAATAAAGGCCAAGTATGCTACGCCGTTCAAATACACGCCCAGTTTTACTGGTATGATGAACATTAGCTGCTAGCAAGGTAGCGAGCTAGAAAGCTATCTTAAATATGGATCTGACTGGGGAAAAGTTAATTCACTTGAGGCGGTGCACACAGCATGGATACGTTAAACTTTTTATTCTGTTGATGGGCAGACAAGGCATCTGGCACAGGACTTGGCCTATGGTCCTAGTGGGCACCAGAAACACCAACCACTACTTACCCGCTGACGACGCAACTCTGACATACTACAGAGATACTTACAGAGATGGGAACTGGGAAATGTAGTTCAATAGCAAACAAAGCGTAAATAGAACTCCATTTCCCAAATTCCCACTTAGTTATACGCAACAGTTCGGACTACTGAGCCGGATACATGGGGGATGTAAACCATCCATCCATCCAGAAGAAGAAGAAGAAGAAGAAGAAGAAGAAGAAAAATCCACTTTATTTTGTCATTGTACAGGTTACAATGAAATGTGTCTTCCGCATTTAACCCATCCTATTGTATAGGAGTAGTGGGCAGCTGTAGTGCCCGGGGACCAACCCCACTTCTTTCCATTGCCTTGGTCAGGGGCACAGGCAGGATTATTAAAAGTGTTGTGTTTATGTTGAAATGATTTCAAAAGTGGATTCAGCTTTTATTAAATACATATTTTCAATTACATTATTTATCTAGAAATAATTTACTCGGGGGGGGGGGGGCACAAACTTCATGTTTTACAGAAGTTGGATGGGCCACGTCCCCTCTGAACCCCCCTTTCATCCCGGGATCTGCGCCCAGGCTCACGGTGGAAGACAAAGCGAATGAGAACAAGATTTAAATAGCCGACAGCTGTTGAGTCATCCGAAAGGCCTTTTTTTCTCAACTTCATCCAGAGAAGAGTCTGAGTAACACACACACACACACACACACACACACACACACACACACACACACACACACACACACACACACACACACACACACACACACACACACACACACACACACACACACACACACACATCCAGATTGGTGCCCTATGGCAAAATGTTGCATAAAATTAAATATCTCCCAGTGCTCTCTCAACTCTGATGAGCAGAACTTTTCCCCCTCACTTCAGGCCAAGCTCTAGAGATCAAATGTAGTATAATTTTCACCAGTTATAAATCGTCCCAGTATACTGATCATACCGCCAAAAAGGAATTGCTCTACAAAATATACTGAAAAGTGCTACTGTTGGTATTTGTATGAATCGTTAGTTATTACAGCTTTTTTAATAGATCTGGCTTCTGACTTACTCACAGTGCGTTAGTTTATAGACAGTCTCACATTTAGCTGCACCGTCAGATTAGATTCAAGGCGAGGGAGGGAGGGTGTGACTCATATTATGGAAATGTATTATTATGTATTATGCATATTATGTAAATGGTACGTAAAATTAGCTCCTCAATTGAAAATGTGCTGTTGATACTAGGCCTGATTCCAATTGCGCACTTAAAACGATCTCATATCGTTCTGTTCGCAACAAAGTCTCACAACAGTTGTGCTTCACATCTGAGACACCATGTGTACTTCTTTATTGATGCTTTCCAGGCTAACATATTTCCGGCACAACCAGAATCCCTTAGATCGTGTCATAACCAAACACTGGCCGAAACAGAGATTGTAACCTAGCTATTAATGTAATACCAAAGTTATATACGTATCTCACACACAGTTTACAAAAACCTGTACAAATAATAAAAGAAGGGAAGATTAAAAGATCAGGGAAGAATAACAACCTTTAAAAAAAAAAGTGTAAAAAAAGTGAGTTTCCAGGTGAAATTGTAAAAATGAGTTTAGTCTGAGCCCATCAGGTAGGCTTTTCTTAAGTCTAGGCACCCTGATGGCAAGATCAGCCCTTAATCTATTTCATTATTAAACAACTTGCTGATCAGCCTGTGAGTTTGGTTTCATTCCTGCACACTGTAGTGCTCTCATAGCAGCACCATGGATAGTAATCCATCTACCGGATTGCCATCTTTAATCTTTCACACATACCTCAGGTGCGCTCAGGGGTAATCTGTGACAGATGCAGAGGAGGAGATGAAAACACTGGGGTATTGGTGGGGCATTAGGACCTGTCAGAGCCGTGCTTGTTGTGGAAAGCCATGAGGACAGTTGTTAGAACAGGTTAATTGGCTGTTCCACACCCCTACCCCCGCTGTCCCAGATCGCTCAGTGCCGTGAAGACATCTTGTGACATCCAGCATTCCAGACCAGTGACTCCTCTTCCCCCACCTGCTTCACAAAACCCAGCACATACGGAAAGAGAAACACCCCCCCCCACACACACACACACACATTGTATACACAAAGATGCACTCACACACACATAGATGAAGCTGATGGGGTCCACTCTGTCTGGCCCCCAGCTGTTTGGCCACAGATGGGTGGCTTCCTGTCAGAGTCTTTTCCAGATGTACAGAGGGAGGGTTTCTCTTTTCTCTTCTTCCACTTCCCCCTCTATCTATCTCTCCTTTTATATTTTCCCTTGTCTCTTGTGCATATGTCTTTTGTGTGCCTGTGTCAAATCACCGAAGCTACAGTCTAGATTGATACAAGGGCGTTCTCTTTTTATTTATTTCCAAAATACTTTCCATTCATGGGATGAAACGCTTCAGAACTTGCAGTAAAACACATGACATGTTTGTCCAACACCATGCGATGGGGCACAGCAGCAGTCCCCATCCCAAGTACATCAAAGAAATAGTTTTCTCTCATGAGTATTGCATGTCAGAATAATAAACCATATGTTGTTAATTGTAGAAGTAGGGTGGCCCAGTGATTAAAGATATGGCCCTGTACCAATAAGGTTACAGGCCGGATGAACATATTTGTCCATTGCCATGAAAGGGATCTTTAAAAAGATTCCTCGATGATACCCAGAAATCACTCTGCCAGTGCTCTGACTACGGCTATATCGATGAATCTGGAAACATCCATCTATCCATTATCCAAGCCGCTTATCCCAACCAGGGTCATGTGATTCTGCAGCCTATCCCAGCAGTCATTGGGCGGCAGACGGGGAGACACCCTGTACAGGCCACCAGTCCATCACAGGGCTGAGACACACACATTCACACCTAGGGACAATTTAGTACAGCCGATTCACCTGACCAACATGTCTTTGGACTGTGGGAGGAAACCAGAGCACCCAGAGGGAACCCACGCAGACACGGGGAGAACATGCAAACTCCACACGGAGGATGACCCGGGACGACCCCCGAGGTTGCTGTGAGGCGATCGCGCTAACCACTGTGCCACCATGCCGCCCGAATCTGGAAACAGCACGGCAAAATGGCTGCTCATTCATTCCAATGTCATTTGCATCATCCTGGTGCTGTGTCGTCTGGCCCACAGACCAAGGGTCTTGGTGCCTTTTCAGTATTTAATGGGACAGCTGTAGGCGAGCCTGTGTTTCTGGTGTGAGCTGTATTTCTGGTGAGGAAGAGCCCAGAGGTGTGTGCCGCTCGTGCCCTCATGAAGACACTATCACACATGTGCACGTGTGTGTGCGTGCACACACACACACACACACACACACACACACACACACACACACACACACACACACACACACACAAACACAAACACACACACACACACACACAAAGCCTTGATGAGGCCATTTTTTTGCAAAAAAGAAAAAAATGAATCGCTTTTCATAATAAATTACTTCATAAGTCAAAAAGTAGCTTTAGATCTCATGTGACGTTTAGAGGCTTAAGAAAAGTATCTTTTCTATGGGCCATTTGAGGGGAAATGCTTTTTTTTTTTGGTCACAGATTTAGTACCAACCTCAGCTACCATGCCAAACTGGCACCAAAGCCGAGACACATTTTGCCAGCAAATCAAGTACACGTATGTCTGTCTGTCTCAGAAGGTTATACTTAGAGAGAAATCCCCAACTAAACTATGTGTAATATGAGGACTGAGCGCTCCAAACTCTGGAATTATCGCTGGATGTTTTAATAAAACTCTAAGTCTCCTTTTCTCCTTTAGCCCCATCTCCTTTATGTCTCCCATCTGCCTCTCCTTTCCCCCCTCATCTTCCTCCTTCTGCTTCTGCTTTCGTTCTCTCCTTCTTCCTATCTCCACGTGCCTCTTCAGAAAGCAGTGACAGAGACAGACTCACGCTGGCATATGCCTTAACAATGGACAGGGTGTTAAAATATTAACTTGCTCTACCTCATTAAGGTTCTCTGTCTAAGTCGTAAAACCCTTCTGAGGTAGCGCCATAAACCAGGGGCCAACCCCTGCCCAACCCCTCCCTGGCTGTGATGCTCCTTGTCAGGCTGAAGTACCAGCAGGATGCAGCCCCCTCCTAGAGCTCTTACAAAGACCAGTATGGCGTTGTTAATGGTGCATGGTGGCTTGAGATCGACCTGTAGCCTAGTGGGAGATGGGCGATGAAAAGGGGGCTGAGGAGTCTGCAGGGGGCATCAGTCATTTGTGTATTGAGTGTGTGTCTGTATTTGTGTGCAAGCGTGTGTTGTGCATTTGTGCAACACGCATATGTGGCTTCATGCGACCCCATAGATGTGAGTGTGTATGGCTGAAGACAGCTTGAAGACTGCTGCAAAGGGCCGCGAGGCTTGGGGACTATGGAGATGTGACTCTACATGCAGTGCATGCAGTGAATGCTCACACTAAGGGGGCTTCCACACCCAATTATTTTTCCATTCAATTTTTCATTTTGATTTTATATCATTTGCCAGGAAAGAAGGGAAAAATACGAACACTGTGCCGTCTAATTTATTGCCAGGACTTGCAGTGAAAGAAAAAAAAATTAACAAAAGCATAACATTTCTACATCTAAATGATTACTGCCAATTTTTGTGGTCGACTGCCTGTGTTCCCAAATACACATCCCTGTGCCAGAACCTGCTCTGTGTAATATATAGCACCAGCTAATTTCAATTTATTTCCTGTATCTCCATCACAGGACACCACAGCCTCACAAAAGCGGTCCTCTTAGCTGTGTGCTGCTCTTACTTAATTCCTCATTTCCACTTGTCTCCGACTGTGACAAATGTTTCCCAAAAATAGTGAAGTATCACACTCCAAACCCTCCCGATATGTTTGCGGTGTGTCTCTAATCCCATAGCTGTCCTCTCAAACCCCCCCTCCCCCCCCATCTCTGTCTTTTCCCTCTCTCCTCCTCTCCCCTGTCACTGATCCTTGCTCTTTGTGAGGCTCCTTCCCCTCTCCAGGAGCCATTGAGGAGGGATTAACTCTCCAAGTGTCAATCAATACTGTTTTCCTTCCCCCCCTCCACTTTCTCTCTTTCATTTAATTGAGCACTGAGCCAAGAAAGGATGACTGGAGGTGTCTTTAGCCTCACTTTCTTCAACCCTCCCTCCCTCTCTCTTATCCCTGCTCCTCCTCCTCCTAGACCTCCCTCTTGTCAAGCGCCTTCGCTCGGATCTGAGTTGCCGAACTTTGCCAGGGTGATGGAGGGACAGAAAAGAAAGAAAGGAGGAAGGGAATGGGTGGGGGGGGCTGACTGGGAGGAATGGGGGACAGGGTGTAAAGGAGTGAGACAGGGCAGAGCACAGACGAAGGTGTGACGGAGTAACAAAAGCATGCAGACTTTTGGCCCGTCAGACAGGGTTGAGAGGTGAGGAGCTGTTTCTCACCTGTGTGTGTGTGTGTGTGTGTGTGTGTGTGTGTGTGTGTGTGTGTGTGTGTGTGTGTGTGTGTGTGTGTGTACGTGTCTGTATGTGTGTGTGTGTGTCTGTATGTGTGTGTCTGTATGTGTATGTGTCTATATGTGTGCGTGTGTGTGTGTGTATGTGTCTGTATGTGCGTGTGTGTGTCTGTATGTGTATGTGTCTATATGTGTGCGTGTGTGTCTGTGTGTGTGTGTGTCTGTGTGTGTATGTGTGTATGTGTGTATATTTGTGTGTGCGTGTATGTATGTGTGTGTGTGTCTGTATGTGTGTGTGTGTATGTGTGTATGTGTCTGTATGTGTGTGTGTGTGTGTCTGTATGTGTATGTGTCTATATCTGTGCGTGTGTGTGTATGTGTGTGTATTTGTGTGTGCGTGTATGTATGCATGTGTATGTCTGTATGTGTGCATGTGTGTCTATGTGTGTATGTATGTATGTGTGTGTATGTGTGTGTGTGTATGTGTGTGTATGTCTGTATATGTGTGTGTGTGTCTATGTGTGTGTATGTGTATGTATGTATGTGTTTGTGTGTGCGTGTGTATGTGTGTGTGTGTGTGTGTGTATACGTAGGTGAGAAGTGTGTAGCATCAAATAAGAGAGCCGTGACAGTACACACGAGAGGCGTGCCTGTGTTTAAACCCAATGACTTTTCTCTTCCGATCTCGGCCTTCCAAAAACATTTTATTTATTTATCTATTTGTTATTTTTTGTCCGGGGGTGGGGGATTAAAAAAAATAAAAAAATCTCTCTTTCAGCCCCACCACGTGAAGGACACCACCTCCACGAGCACGCCTACGGTTTGCTCACACATATTACTTCATACACATGCATGACAAAGTGCAAATCTGCTGGACGCGTCGGCTTCCAGAGCACACAAGGGGGTTCGCACCTGGGAAGGCGAGTGTGCGAAACTGTTCTGTGTTTTGCCGCTGTGGTGGTATGAGGAAACTAAAAGACTAGAAATCGAACAAAGACTGGGTCCAACGGCCAGATTTTGCGCAGCCGGTCAGGAAACAAAGCCGTATTGACGTTCACATAGCTTGAATGCGCTCTGACCCTCCTAGGATGTTTCATTTCAAAAGGAGCAAAATATTTACTTTGGACCTTTCAAAGCATTTTCATTTTTCTTTCCCCCACTGTTTGACACTTTTCGTTTGTGTTGCGGGGTCCGTGTGTTGTGGGGCTTTTCCCAGCGAAGCGGGAGGCAAAGTGCCTGCTGATGTTTCGGCTTGAAATCATAGCAAACACTCCGCAACCCAAACCGGGGGAAGCAGGAGGTCCCTCCGAGTTTCTGAACACCCACGCATACACCATGAAAACCATCCTTCTCTTTTATAAAACTAAAAAAAAAAACCAATCCTTTAAATCTCTGTCATCAGATCGGTTAAGAAAATCTCTCTATCCTCTTTCCTTCGCTCTATCTGTCTCCTTTGCCTTTCTTTCCTTCCCATGATCCCCGGGGTATAAAGTGACGAACACTTGCAGCTAATCGCCACTGACCGCCATCGCATAATCCCAGTATCACCTTCTCTTCCCCGCCATCCTGGGATCATGCTACAACAGCGTTTACCTCATTTAGGATTACCTTCGCCGCAGTGCGGCTAACCTGGCCTTTGATATGGCGCCTTCTGCTTAGTCTTGGGTTACAGCCAGTCGGAAATGCGTTGCCGTTTCGACTCCCCTGCCCCACGGTGTGGCGACAACAAGGGGCATTAGAATCAGCGCTAAATAGCGTTTAAGAGAAACTGAGGATTCAGGCTTGGCTGAGCTAAAACGCTACCTGATTAGTGCCCAGACGGTTAAGGGCCCTGATAACAATCAATGGGGGATCAATAAAAATCAATGGGAGCTAATGGCATGGGGCTCTTTTTTTTGTTTTTTTGTCCCCTCTAAAAGATTGGTTAGCACTGGGGTTTGCGGGTTGCTATCGGACCGTGAACAACATTGCTGGACCATTAACTCCTGCAGACTCTCCCAGTAGACCCCTTATTGGAAAACAGATGTGTGAGATCATCACCTGGAAACAGGGGTTCTGTTCTGAGTGCTGTGTGTGTGTGTGTGTGCGCGCGCGTGCATGCGTGTGTGTGTGTGTGTGTGTGTGTGTGTGTGTGTGTGTGTGTGTGTGGAGAAGAGGGAGGTGGGGCTCTGCACAATAAAAATATGTGTATTGCTGAATAACGGGGGGAAGATAATGACATTTGGAAAGTGAAAGGAAGAGATAAGAGAATGAGAGAATCACACAAAGGAAATCAGTTTTGGTTGGAGGAATGCATGGTCGGGCTGAGCACCAACACTGCCAGAGTGGGGCATGTGTTTTCCTGTGAGTCTTAAGCCTTCTATGCTTAAAATGTTTGCTTCCACTGGACACTGATCAAAACCATCCAGGCTACCTATCAACCGAATATCACGCTCTCACACGTGTGGCTCTATACATTTGGTACCTTAATGTGTGCTTTGTATGACTGAACGTACTGCACTGGCAGGCCTTTGTCACTAATCGTGTGTGATTTTCATGTGAATTGAAAGTGCTGAACGGCAAAAAGGTTGATTAAAAAGCACAAAATTATCATGAGAGTATCAGAAATGTTGTCTCTTGCACTTGTTTGAATTAGAAATAGGGAATAGGGAGTAGGGAACAGAATTTGCAAATAAGGGAAATTTCTCAGTTGTTTATGAACAAGCCAACAGCGTGCACATGAGTAGCATCCTTTTCCACTTTTCAAACGTTTGCTTAAAATTTGTGTGACATTTGCATGAATATGCACCTATGGAATTTCTCTGTGACTCTCCCTTCTGGCTGAACCCTTCTAGGAATTGTCATGTTATATAGATGTCATGGATCAATGCATTATTGGATACTCAATACTCCAAATACCACTGTGGGCAAGTGTGCTATAAGTAACACTTGTAGTATTTTTATGTTAAATGTTCTGCTGTACAGTGTGTCTTGGTTGCCATATACCTAATGCAGACCAGATAACACAATATTTGTATCTTTCACGATGGTCACCATGTCAGATTAGGTAACCATAGGGCCATAAATTCTTGCCGTGTCTTGGCCAGGAGACTGACAACACTACAAGTATGACCCCGACCAATCATCACATGCTGCCTTCTATGATCTTGCATGAGTTCATAGGTCATCGGGGAGGAGGGTCAAGGGTCAGTCATGGCTACGGACACGCTGTGTGTGATGCTGGCAGTCTTGTGTTTCGAAATGAAAAAGAAAAGGAAGAAAAAAATGAATGCGGACCCATTCCTCGGTGTCACGAAGAGGACAGTATGGGCTGTCTATCCTTCAAAGAGAACTTGAGGTAAAGAATGTGTTAACATGTCAAGAACATTACATAAATGTAGCTAGCTACCAGGTTCGCTGTATGTAAACTGTACTGTACTTCTCTTCCCCATGTTTACATATGTGCACCAGTCATTGCTAAGTGTGATTTTGATTCATGTCAATTTAAGGAACTATATATATATATATATATATATATATATACACATCCATCCATCCATCCAGTTTCTTAACCGCCTATCCTGCTGTCAGGATCGCGGGGATGCTGGAGCCTATTCCAGCAATCATTGGGCGGCAGGCAGAGAGACACCCTGGACAGGCCGCCAGGCCATCACAGGGCATATTATATATATATATATATAGCGTTTTTTTCCGAAACCGTCAGTGGTGTTGAGTGCTATATATATATATATATATATGTGTGTGTGTGTGTGTGTGTGTTTCCACCAAATGGCGTATGATATGATTGTGATTAAAACGTCCTTATCATGAACACGAACTTTTGTGTACTATCCTCACATTTAGAAAATACCACAACCCTCCGCAGATGCTGCAGCACATATAAAAGTCATCACGGGACTTGGCAGAAAGTGAACCTGAACCTTCTCTTTCTATGTCTTTATCACCACGGTGACAGATCGGCTCTCCACCATAAAGACAATCGGCTGACCCCCACCTGTCCAGGTCACCACTACCCCTCGAGTCTAAAAATGACATCTTCAAGGTTGACTTCATTAGTGAGATGAGGGGTTGACAGCCCTGAGGCAGGCGCTGTGTTTGCCTTAGATGTCTGTGTCTATTCAACACAGTGTGTATTTTGCCTCCAGCACCTAGCTGGTTGTGTGTAGTCAAGGTGTGAGGGGCGTGAAATCCTGCTCCTAACAATTGACCGAGGTGCTGTTTGACTATCATCTCTGAGCAAATAACAGGGAAAGAGGGTCTGTAAATAAACACTTATATGCATTTGCACGCGCTCACACACACATGTACGTACCCATAGACACACCCGCTTGTGTAAACTAAACATGCACGCACGCAGCCACACACACTACAGCTACGCAAACATGCATTAACACGTTTCTGCATGGGTGCACATATGCAAGAAGGTGCACATATGTCTCCGCATTTGCTCACACAGAAAGGCGCACTTGTGTGCGTGTGCTTCATGCAGCTGCACAATATAGGTTGAAGCAAATTTTCATTATGCCACCTTTGTGCACTTCAAAGATATAAATACCATCAGACTATGATCCACACCTCTCCAGACAGATTGCATCCGGCTGTAGAACAGGTGGAGGTGACGTATGCAGACAAGGACGTCACAATGGCATGCTGCAGCAAATTAAAAAAAAAATCCAGGTATGCACTTGAACTTTTATCACATTAGATCTGATATCTCTCTCTAACTGCATTCCAGCTAAACAATTTTTTTCTGCAAAATTTGGGGATCTAAAAAAAAAGCATGATTAAAAAAAACATCAAATTATGGAAATGAATCAATAAATCAACAAAAATCCTCTAAAATATTGAAAGAAAGTATTCTTGCAGTATAAAAGTTGACAGGTTGACAAAGAGATTATGAAAGAAAGAGCAGTGGAAACAGAATATTCTGGATGTCATCAGCGTCAGTCCATCTCTGTTTCAACTTGATTGTTTTTTTATGACATAGGATTGCAGACAGTTTGGCTGTTTAATCGCCTCATATCAGCAACTAGAAACGCACCTGATTTGTATTTTTTTGTTTTTGTATTTTTCAAAAGTTATGATGAAAAATGGAAACGACTTAACACATGGGCATCACACACACACACACACACACACACACACACACACACACACACAGCTATGTATGTCCATGTCCATGACACAGTCTCTGTGTCATCATTTATCAGCACACACACACACACACACACACACACACACACACACACACAGACAGACAGACAGACAGACAGACACACACACACACACACAGCTATGTAGTATGTCCATGTCCATGACACACAGTCTCTGTCATTATTTAGCACACACACACACACACACACACACACACACACACACACACACACATCGTACAAAGGCACAAACATGTATTCCAAAGGAAATTTAAGAGAACTTTTTATATCTGTACATAAAGAAACCCCTACAGATTTTTCAATTCTCCTATTACTAAAGTAAAGCTAATTTACATTTTTAATTGGAATTTGCATATAGATTTTTTAACGTATTTAACATAAGTTCATTGAAAATAAATTCAATATATATTTTTAGCACTGCATAAATAATCGCTTTTGCTCGCTCGCTCGTTTGCTCTCTCTCTCTCACACACACGCACACACACACACACACACAGGGCATTTTCTTCTGCCCCCTTCCCTTACAATCAGTCCTCCCAGCCAGCACTGTGTTTACATTGTATTGAAGAGAATTTACATGAGGCGGTAACGTTGTTTAAATTTCATCATTATTTGGGTGAGTAAGTTGTTGTATTGAAGCCATTTGTTCTGGCAGGGAGAGCCAGCAGATGTGAGGCTGATTACATTGATAAACTGGATCAGTTTACGACAATGGCATAGTTTAAACACAAATAATGACAATGCTTTTTTTTTTAATAAAGACCCGTTTTAAACACACAATGATATTGAGAACATTCAAGGACACGAGAAACAGGAATGCTGTGGAATAAAGTGAGCCACACTAGCTGAATAAACTGATGTGTGTAATTTATTCCTCATGGTGCTTCCACCGTCCTTTCTTCAGCGGATGGGAAGCCGTGTTGTGTGTAACACGTCAGGACGTCTAGACCATACAGCTGTGCAAATGTTCACACACTTCTGCCTAACGTGTAGTTTTAGGGTGATGAAGAGGAGCTGAGGATGGTGGTGTGTGTGTGTCAGTATTAAGTCCAGCAAAAACCAATTCCAGCAGAGGTGATCGGACATGTAGGTATTCTAGTTTATGTACAAAAAAACCCCACTTTTATTGTCATCTACTTTCAAATGACGTCAATGCAAGATCACTTAATTAGGCCAATTTTCTCCCCCAGACACCATTCAAATAAACAAACAAACCAATTAAAAACAACACCGAAGGTCTTCAGATTAATGTTGAGATTCGTGTTTTTTTTTTTTTCAAACTTAAGAAGAGTTTGATCTTCTAATCAATCAGTCAATCAATCAACCAATCAATTTTATTGAACATGTTAAAGAAAACATATAAGCGATAAAAACAATCAACGTAATCCTTGATACTTCCCGTTGTGGTGTTAAACGACATGGTGTGATACTTGCTTATACAGCATTTAAACTCACAAAAATGGTTTTCCAAGTGTTGCCAAACGGTTGTAGCAAGTACGCAGCAGCGTCTCCATCTCCAGTCGGGATCAAGAAGAGAGAGGCTGAGCTGGATTACCCTCAGCGTAAACACACACAAAAGGTAGCAGGTAGGATGAGAAGCAAAACAGCATGCAAGCTGATGAGATGGTGTTAACCCTCTTATCTGATTGGTTAGGAGTTAGGGAAATTCCCATCACTCCATGCAGCAAGTGGGGTTTTTCCTTTTTCAGCAAATGGAGTGGAGAATAACAAAAAGTTGTTAATTTTAATCTGTTTTGCTACAAAAACAGAAGAGAAGAAAACAAGAACAAGGGGCACCGGGATGTAATTGGAAAAATACTATTTGCCACACAATGAGATTGCCTCCATCTCGCTGAATTGATGTGCAACCAATAGAGAGAGTAAAACTGTGTGAGCTAAGCAATTAAAAGCGGTGGAGAGATGGTGCCCTCACAAAGACCAGCACACCATTTCCAGCCCCCCGTGAACCCCCTCGAATCGACTTCGACCTTCTATGCATGGACCAGCGACAGGGCACTTTACCCTCCAGAGGACAAAATGTACAAACGCCCGTAGCACTTTTGTTTTATGGCCTCACGTCGATCAGCATAACCCTGACCTTATTGGAGAAAAGCGCTTGTCCTTTCTGCAGGCCAAAATAAATAAACCAAGTTGGGTGGTTAAAATCAAGAACAGAGAGAGAGAGAGAGAGAGAGAGAGAGAGAGAGAGAGACACAGACACACACACACACACACACAAACAAGACCTCGGGCATACATACATACATACAGAGAGAGCACGAGAGAGGGGGAGAGCTCGCCATAGAACAATGGGCCAAAGGTTGTAGTCACGGAAGGCCTGGCGGGGAGGAAGAGGCTGGCCGGTGGGGTCGGGTCAGCTTTGTTATCATAACAGCGGCTAAAGCATCTGTAGCAGCGCTAATGTGGGAAACAGGACAGAGATGTGAAAAGGTAGGGTGGAGGAAGTGGCTTAGTACCTTTTCAGTGCTGTTTGTGGCATGAATAGACGTCTGAGAGGCTAATGCGGGGTTATCGTGAACATGTAACAAAACAAAAGAAACCTCGCCAAAAAGCATGATGTAAGCTAGCCAAAACCACATGCTAGCCAGGTGTGCGCGCTGCAGCAACGCTACCAATTGCGGTAATTTCAGGAGAAGAAACCAATGATGTTGTTTAGTACTCATCACGTGAGTACTGGGTACAGTTATAAACAGGGGTTAAAGTGGGATTTGGTAAGTGGGGGATCTCTGTATTAGAGAGGTGGGCAAAAGTGTGGGAGTGATAGTCGGCCCCAATACTGCGTCTCAAATCAGGAAATTAACCCTACGAGCACATGCACACACACACACACACACACACACTACATACTCAATAAATCACTGGCTACATGTTCAATTTTAAAAATGAAATGCATTTTAATCAGTCTTTTGTATTAGTTGAAAGTGCCACTGAACAGACTTCATGAATTTACTAATAGTCATCACAACATTTAATGTTCCAATTCCAATCATAATATAAAACAAACCAGTTTTTCAGCAATAAAAATTGAATGCTGAAACAAGCTAATAATAGCTACCGGTAGCTAACGTTTGCTAGCTAGTTAGTTATTTGAATGAAAATATTGCATGGCCAGAGCTAAGGTTGGACAAACATAACTAGCTAGCTACCGGTAACGTTACCGGACACTACCGATAGTTAGCTTGCCTAGCAGCATTCAAACAACTAGCCAGCAACGTCAGCAACTAGCTAGCAACGTTACCGGGTGGAAGATAGTTAGTTAGCTAGCTAGCTAATGTTACGTTCGCTAACGTTAGTTGCTTGAATGATAACCACAGCAGAGCTAGACAAAACTATTGGAAATACTATTGGAAATACACTGAAGATACTCACTCTTTATGCCCCCCAATCCAAGATAATAGTGCAGGTAGCAGGTTGACGCTCTCTTGAGTCTTGTCTGCCTGGTGCGGTGAACTGACCCTGACCCGTGAGTGTGAAGCCAGTCTCTTTTGATGTCAATTCTGGTGAAGCCAGACAGCAGGCAGGTGCGGGTCACTTGAGGACGCGATATCATTCAAACTTTTAGAAAAAGTAAAGTAGTATAAAAATAGAAGAACGACTTTATTTGCGATTTATTTTGTAATGGTTGTGAATTGGCTGCATCATGTTTTTTGTTTTAAATTTTACTGTGACAAAAAGGTTGAAATTACTCCTGTCTACAGAGTGCCGGATCTCAGCTCCGGTTGACTTGGGGGATGAGGGGAAGTGCCGGTGTCGGGATCCGGGTAGCTCCAGCCCACTTTAATCACTGGTTATAAGTGCAGCGAACATTATAATTAATATAATATAATTAGCTTAATTAAGTGCATTGTCACACTTTATAAATGAATTCCAAACTGCCACCGCAGTAAAAAAAATGATTGCGTAAATGAATAAAAAAGTAAGTAGACTCAGAATTACCCAGTAGCAGCAGCTTTGGGTGGGTGAGCCGTCTGTCCTCTCTGCTGCTGTTTTCTTTTCTTTTCTTTTTTTATCATACTGTAACGTGCATGGATAAGTAGACACGCTGGCCGCTGGGGGGCGAGTCTGACCCCTTAGTCGAGCGGTTAGCGATGTCTCCTGCGGTGCGGGCGATACGGGTTCGCTTCCCGGCCGCGGCAGTTCCTGTGGTTGCGTTGTCCCCCGAATTCGCTACAATACATTTAAAACATTGCATAGATAAGTCAACAGCTGAGATATATACCAAGTCCAGTTGCATTTGATTCAACTCCTTTGGATAACACCAGAGAAGTTCAAACGTTAGCCTCGTGTTGAATTCTCGTTTTGAACTGCATAGAGACCCCCCCCCCCCACACACACACACGCGTTTCTCCCCAATTGTATCTGGCTAATTACCCCACTCTTCCGAGCCGTCCCGGTCGCTCGTCCACCCCCTCTGCAGATCCGGGGAGGGCTGCAGACTACCACATGCCTCCTCCGATACATGTGGAGTCGCCAGCTGCTTCTTTTCACCTGACAGTGAGGAGTTTCGCCAGGGGGACGCAGCGCGAGGGAAGATCACGCTTTTCCCCCCAGTTCCCCCTCCCCCCCTCAACAGGCGCCCCGACCGACCGACCGATCGACCAGGAGAGGCGCTAGTGCAGCGACCAGGACACATACCCACATCCGGCTTCCCACTCGCAGACACGGCCAGTTGATTCTGAAGGGACCGTGGTAGAACGGGATACGGCGCCGCCGCTCAGCCAATTTTTTTTCAGTGGACACTCGCGGTATTGCAGCGAAAAATCCCTGCGGCCCGAAGAGCATTTACTCCTAGACCACCTTTGTAAAAGAGACGCCTGTAAAACTGTTGACGGGACACCTGCAGCTATAATCATGGTCAATTATTACACTTTTTATTGTATATTTTTAAGCCATGGGGTTTTAATCTTTTTAAAATTTTTCCAAAGCCCAGAAACCCCCCCCCCCCGCATGACGGCACGGCTGTGTACGCGCCGTTCTCATAGCCTAGAGGCATGATGGGAGTAACACTACTGCGCATATTCAGTGGGCCCCAAGTACCCGGAAGCCAAAAACTTTTTCGGCGTACGCGCCAGGCGAGCAAGTCTCATAGGAATGAATTGGCGCCATTTTTGGATCCGGTATCCAGTTCTACTATAATACATCCATGGATAGGGACGCCCGACCAAGCCGGAGGTAACACGGGGATTCGAACCGGCGATTCCCGTGTTGGTGGGCAACGGAATAGACCGCCACGCTACCCGGACGCCCTGCATAGCTAATTTGACCTTGACCACAAGACCCGCCTGCATGAAGTTTGTGTTTTTGTGTTACAAATTCTCACGTCAGCTAAAAAGACAAAGAAGAAGAAAAAAAGAAAAAAAAAAACAGAAAAGAAAAGAAAAATAAACATGCTTAGAGGAGCATCTGTGTCACAGTGGCTAATGCTAAGCCACATAACTAATTCTGGTGCATGTACACAGGCTATCCTTCAATGCTGCATTTAAAGCCATGTCGATATCTGAACCCCTTACCCCCATAAAGACTCTTTGAGGGATAATTAATGATCAGCTGCCGTTGTTAAATGGAAATTGATGCACAGTACAGCGATATAGAAATTACAAATGCACAGCGTGAGGACGGGTCACTGACTTTTCTAAGTAAAATGAACCCTGAGATAATGGCTGAATACCTGCGCAAATGACTCGGCGTGGTGGTGTTTTATGGGTAGGAAGTCTTAAATCCCCTTCTTCATCATCACATCAGTGGATTGCAATAGTTACCCCGGCCAGTTAGCCCCAGGTCAGGTCATAGCTACAGTATCAAAGTGTGCAATTATTTATTTCAATAAAGATCTGAAATTTTACATTATAACTGCGTAAATACCTTAAAATACCTTATTTTTCTATCATGATTTTACTGTTTATCTCATGTTGAAACGTCTGTTTTCCAACTTACTGCTTGGAAATAGAATCTAAATTGGAGAAAATAAATGTAGTGTATATTAGGAACCCTTCCAGCAATATCATCTGTAGTTGGCAACCTCTGTTGTCTTGAAGAAAGCAGAGAAATCAAAACCCTGATTTAACCCAAACCTGGACTTGGACTGTTTTAAGTGGCTTCTAAAAACCCATCTTTTCAGGCAAGCCTTTTCATAGATCCCCACCCCTGCCTTCTGTTTTGATTTGTTTTTAGCTTGGTCTGTTACTTCCTATGCCTTGTTTTATATTCATTCAATTTATTTACTGGTATTTTCTGTATTGAGTGTAAAGCAGTTTGTAACTGTGTGTTTTTAAAAGTGCTATATAAATACATTTTTACTTAAATACTCACCTCCTTCCCCATCATCTGCCAAGACAGATATTGAACAGGTGAAACCAATAAGGGATCAATGCCTTTTACCCGGATTCACCTGCCTGGATCGATTTCATAGAGACAGCAGGCGGTCTTCATATTTCATGTCCCTGGTGTAAAAGAGAGTGAGACATCACTTGCCTGTGTGTGTGTGTGTGTGTGTGTGTGTGTGTGTGTGTGTGTGTGTGTGTGTGTGTGTGTGTGTGTGTGTGTGTGTGTGTGTGTGTGTGTGTGTGTGTGTGTGTGTGTTGCTTTTTCTCTGTTGGAAAATGTCAGTCTGTCCCACCACAAAGATGTCACCAGGTATGTGTGAGGGAATGTTTTTGTAAAATTGTGTGAAAATGTAATGTTATAAGAACCCTACTGAGATTTGTTTTTTTTTCTTTGTGGCTCACCCCTTCCCCTATCAAAGCCAGGGCCCCCTAAAGACCAGCCATCCTGGAGCTACTAGAGATGCAGTTTCCCTCAAGGTCACTTTGGCAGGCAAGATGATTGGGTCCTGTAGCTTGACGACAGCCTCTTCACTCACCTTGCATGAATCTATGGGTACTGTATGCATATTTTGTGTGTGTGTGTGTGTGTGTGTGTGTGTGTGTGTGTGTATGCGTGTGTGTGTGTGTGTGTGTGCTCATGCAGGCTACAGACCTCCATTATCCCTGTTGGCTGGATAAGTGTGTTTACACATAGCGACTGGGTGAGAAAGCCCTGGTCATTGATTGCATTCCCTTCCCGAAACAAAGTCATTGATTAAGTGACCATCAGAGAAGCATTCTGTCTCTCTCGCTCTCTTCGTCTCTTCACCTCCATCTTTCATTCCCTACCATTACCTCTCTCTCTCGCGCGCTCTCTGTCTCTCTGTCTGTTCAGTCAATCTTCCACTCTGTCTCCAGTATCACTCTCTCTCTCAAACTCATTCTCCCTCTCTCCGCTTTTATCTCTGTAAATGTCATTTATCTTTCTTGTCACCATCCTCTCCCTCTTTCTCCCTCTCTCTATTGCATACACTCATTCCCCCTCTGCCACCGTTCTCTCTTTCTCCTTCTGAGTGTTAACCAAATACAAAGAGGTTTAGCGGTTGTTTGCGGGGAGAGCTAATGGAAGCCAGTGGCTTCTGTGGCTGGGAACCAGGGCTCTGGTCTAATGCAATATTCAGCTGAAGAAAAGGGATGTGGAAAAGATATAGCAAAATGGAAATGTTTTAGTAAAGATCAAGCAGATGTTAAAGTTGAAGTGCAATCAAAGCAGGAACAATGTAATTTTGCAGTTGACCATTTTGTGATGATGGATGTCCACAAATTTCAAGTCTTGTACTCAGGGCATCACTTAGATAGGCTGTGGGAAACTTGACCTGCAACATTATGCACTGTCACTAACATTTAGCCAATATAATCTGCATTGACATTCATTTTCATCTCCAAACAGAACTTGGAAAACATTCA
Organism: Lampris megalopsis; assembly: GCA_022114975.2. NCBI lineage: Eukaryota > Metazoa > Chordata > Actinopteri > Lampriformes > Lampridae > Lampris > Lampris megalopsis. The sequence goes on from JAJHIY020000120.1 coordinate 1,678,880, forward strand.
AAATTCACTACTTTCACATTAACGTTTCTTTTAACTGCATGGAATTGTTATTGTCAACACTTGCGAGGAATACAAATTCTCAGACAAACGAGGTAGCCATCAAAACAACCTACAAGTTGGAGCAGGAACCAAGGAGAGAAGGACAGACCAAAGGGCGACGTAGAGGAAGGCTGGTTGCTGGCAGGTGTTTGGACTTGGCTAGTTTCACTGTGCATGACCAAACATGAGAAAGCGAGCTCAGGGCTGCCCTGAAAGGATTAATGGGCAGGAGGAACCACTGCAGCAAGGGTCAGAAGTCACACAATGGGCTCGGGACAGGTAGAGGACAGATTATGAAAGTAGTTTGTGTCAGTGTGTGTGTATGTGTGTGTGAGTGAGTGTGTGTGTGCACACACACACAATTCTAAATGTGTATGCATGCTTGCATGCATGAGTGTGAATGCATGCATGTGATGCATGTCTATATATACACAGTACGTGTTTGTGTGTGAGCTCACATTTGTGTCTCTTTGAACAATTGCATACGTTTTTGCCCATCAGACTATGTCTGCATGCCCATATTGTCTTCGTAACTATTTAAAGGAGGACATCAGATGTTTCTCCTCATGTCCTCATCACTGGACTAAGCCTTATATCAGACAAAACTGTTACTTCCCTTCCCTCTCACAGCCGTGACCATCTCTCCTGTGATGCTCTTCCAGAGGTCTGAAGTCTCTGCATGACGTTATAATCATGTCATCCAAATCGAGCCCTTGTTCCTTTTTTCATTTTTTTTAAATGTAGAGCTGTACTACATCGTGAAACACTTAAACCGCAGCGCTCGACAAAAAAAAAGGAAAGGAAAATAACAAAAAAAAAAAAAAACCTGCATCGCATATGATTGCCTATCTGGACATCAGATTTGTCGCTCTAATCAACATTCAGCGGTCCTAATGGACATTCTTGGGTTTCTGCAAGACTATCAAATGAGAGAGGGGGAGGTTTTAATTCTCTCCAATTACTCTGTATCTCCTGGTAATACAATCAACCACACAGGCAAGATGGCAAGCCTTCCATGACTGCAAATCAAAAACAAATGCCCAGAGAGTCGGGTATTGTCTGCTGGCCTCTGCACCCTCTGCTGCCTGCTGAAATACCAAGGGAGAGAGAGAGAGGGGGAGAGGGAAAGAGAGACAGAAAGGAGCGAAAGACAGCATAAAAATCCTTCAGCAAGTCAGATGAGGGAGCTGATAAAAAGTTTTTTTGGAACGGAATTCCACGCCACCATGAAATAGGATTTTCTGGCCCAAATCAGGAGATGCTGGCGTTCCCCCCGCCCCCCTCCACCGCCTCCCCTCTTTCCTTTAATCAAATTTGAAAGGTTTTAATGGGAATAAGGAAACGATTTGGGGTTGCTGGATCTCACTCATCTCTCATTGCCCGAGCGCTCCTGCATGTAACTGCGACCCAGCGTTTATGAGAAGTGCTCTCTTAAGCTGGCTCCTCTCGTTGGTAGGGGAGCAGCAGCGGTTTCTGTGGATGTAAAGCCGTGAGGTGGGTGGCTCCACTGTTGAGCCAAGCCTTTCACAATCTTTACACCCCGTCTATTGGCTCACCTTGCCTGAGAGCCAGAACCACAGAGACGTTAAAAGGAAAATGTGAACGCGAGGTTAGAATGTGCAGAAAGATGGAAAGAAGATGAAGAAACCATTTAGACGAGGGAATAGCGGATTGGCGGTCATTCAGATTGTAGTTTAAACGTGGTTTTATTGCTGAGAAAACCCCGTCGGTACCTCTCTCTCTCCTTCTGTCTCTCCTGGTCCCCCCTATCCTCTTCCTGGAAATCCGACCCTCTCCGTATCTTTCTCTATCTAGCTCTAAATGCTGGCGCACACATTGTGCCTCTGGATTCAGCTGGACCCAGTCTGCAAGGCCTGCAAATAAATCAAGCCCTCCCCTTCCCTATCTATCTTCCTTTCCTTCTCTCTCTCTGTCCTTCAGCTCTCCATCCTTGTCCCTGCAACCCTCGCCTGGCTCTGGTTCAACCGGGAATGGCAACATAAACCACGATTAGAGGCAGACCGAGCCAACGGAGCCAAAGGCAATGACACGGAGTGAATAGGAGATGAGGAGAGAGACAGAGAGAGCGAGAGAAACTGTGGGGCACTGAAGTAAAGGAAACGATACGTTAAAAAAATCTCTTGGTGAGAGACAGAAAAATAGGAATGCAGTATAGTGAAAGAGAGAAATTGACAAATACAATGGTACCAGGATAAGATATCAGATAAGAAGAAATAAAAGTTATCGGTGACAGCAGAAATAAAGGAAAATGGTTTTCAAAAGATTTGCAGACAGACTGAAAGAGCAAACAGGGTGAATGTGAAGAATGGAGTGGATGGTGAGTTACGATGGGAAAAGAAACAAAAGTTAGCGGTAACAAAGCAGAGCTGGCATTAGGAACAGAGCGAGAAGGAAGATGAAGAGAGAAAATCGAGTAACAGAGAGAAGTAGAGAGAGCTGTAAGGCTTTGTGTAGGGGAGAAACGTCTGTGATGTGAAACTACAGCAGAGGAAAACGGGGTTAATGTCTACCACCTGATTTATAGACAAAGAGAAAAAAGAGAGAAAACAGAGGGACAGGGAGGGATGGAAAAGGAAAAATGTAGAGAAAGAAAAGCTGCCCACAATGCAAGAACCAAGGAATAAACGGGAAATTTAAAATGTAAGAATAGATTGAGAGACAGAGAGATATTTAAGGGAGTTTGATGTAAAGACAGGATGGAGAGAGAGAGAGAGAATATCAGTTGGTGGTGGGGTCCTTTATCAGGAGCCATAGCAACGGCAGCTGAGTAGACCCTCTGCATCCCACTTCAGGTGATGCTAATTGCTCCCATCTGTCTTCCTTAGCGCTGCTGCTAAGCACATTAGCGCAGGCCGCAGAGCACGGCACAGCAAGTCACAGCGAGTACAGATAGAAAAAATAAATAAATATACCTCACCTATTAGAGTATAAATCTTCCACTCCTGCTTGATGGTGCAGGACTCTCCCCCGGGGCTACGGGTGACAGTGCCAAAGCCAACACAACCTCGGCTTAGCAACTCTGGCATTTGTCATTCTGCTGTGTGCGCTGTCGTCGGAGAGAAAAGGAACCAGTGGTAGCTAAAGGAGCTCATCTGGGGCTGCGACCACTGCAGTACCGAAATACTTGTGGAGGTACAATGGGGAAGAAGACTGTTTGGGAGAGAGGAGTAGAATTGAAATGGGCATGCCTGATAGCTGATATGCTTGGATTTCAGCGGTAAAGACATTTATCAAATATCATGAAGAGTTTAGTAGAGACATGGAAACAGACAAATGTGCATGCTAATGCAGATTTACCCAGTCACAGTGTACAGATGACGCATGGAAGTTTCTGGTTTTGCTACCTTTTCCTTTAATTCAGCAAAAAAAAAAATGCAGATATGTACAAGATCTACGAGCCAGATTTGGGGATTCCCCCCCCCTTTTTCTCCCCAATTGTATCCTGCCAATTACTCCACTCTTCTGAGCCATCCCGGTTGCTGCTGCACCCCCTCTGCTGATCCGGGGAGGGCTACAGACTACCACATGCCTCCTCCAATACATGTGGAGTCACCAGCCGCTTCTTTTCACCTGACAGTGAGGAGTTTTGCCAGGGGGACGTAGCACGTGGGAGGATCATGCTATTCCCTCCAGTTCCCCCTACCCCCTGAACAAGCAACCCGACCGACCAGAGGAAGCACTAGTGCAGCGACCAGGACACATACCCACATCTGGCTTCCCACCCGCAGACACGGACAATTGTGTCTGTAGGGACGCCCGACCAAGCCGGAGGAAACACGGGGATTTGAACCGGGCCCAAAGATACGTTGTCAGCAAACCCTGACCACATGACCTCCATCAAGCTAGAGGAGGACGTTAAATGAGAATTTCTGGGAAATAAAATAGTCCTGCGGTACGGGTATGAAACCTCTAGGTAAAAAGATTGGTTGGGCTTAAGGATCGCAATGCTCATTGGCTACACCATGAAGAGCATGGGCCTTTCTCCTCATAAGCCGTCATGGTGGTTGAGTTGGCTATCTGCAACTCCTAAGTAGCAAGTTTGCGAGAATGCCCCACAATGGCAACAGCAAGTGGAGTCATAGTAGTTAAATTTAAGTAGTGGTAAAGCTTGGTTAATGAGTGCTCTTATCATGTTAACCAATGAAATTGATTGGCTATCTCCCTATAATCACGTGTTTTCCCAAATAGGTTGTGGTTCTTGTTCCAGGACACAGAACTGCTTCATGCATTAAATCTCTCCTTGGGGATCAATATGCTATTGCACCGTTAGACTTTTGACTCCATCAATCCAAAGTAAATATTATCCCCAGCTGTTTCCTGGTTCACAGCAGCGGTCATCGAAGAATAGCTCCTCTCATTCATCTATCCCACATCTTCCGCTGACACTGTAGTCAAAAACTGTGAGATAAAACTGTCCTACATTACTAACAAACAGGATTGCCCTGTAAAAAAAAAAAAAAAAAAAAATGAGAGCAATGTTCTTTGTTTTTCCAAAAAAATCAATTTTGGTGGTGGAATCATGCACTACACCTGTAGATAAAATAATTTCTAGGTTTTTAGGGTCACTTACGGCTCGGCACATGCACATTGACTCCATTTTCACCCATCTAACCAAAGTGTAAGGTACATCCTCACCCTCTGCTCTCATCAGGCATTAGATTATATTGATGGGGGCTCTCCACCAGCACATTAGCTCTCATTACTGCTCCAGTGAACCGCATGGCATTTACAATGACAAATCCCCCTCACCGTGGCCCACCAAGACCTGGAATAAAGATCTCCGTATCCCCCACACATATATCACTGCCATTAAATCAACCTAGCTGTTTTGGGAGGCATATAGCACTGATGAGTCACACGTTGCACAACCAATTGGTACACCTATTTATTTCTTTTGAGCAAAAATGACACATTCACTGGTCAGTGCACAAAAACAAACAACCTCTCTCAGATGTCACTATTCTGCAGACGAGATAATTCTAGCTTCACTTGATATGGTGTATTTTGCTTCCCAGCCGTTAAGCATTTCATGCCAGTAAGCATCCAATATATGGGATACTGAATACAATACAGAAGGTTGACTCAGTTCATCCGGATACAACCTTTACATTTCATCACTCAACTAAGTGACATCTTCAGTCTAAACTGACTGCCAGTATCCCCACCCTTATAAACAATACAGTGGCATAATGACCGAAACCAACAACCAGTTTCATATGCAAATATGGGTGTGACCATTAACTAGAGTTTCTGTGTGTGTGCTGTGAATGCAACATTTCGTCATCCTCTGTGACTACTACACATGGCCACTGAAACTCTAGGTAATGATCACGCCCATATTTGCATATGAAACCGATTGTTGGTTTCGGTCATTACGGCACTGTATCGTTTATAAGGGCGGGGATAACTGCAGTCAGTTTAGACTGAAGATGTCACTTAGATGAGTGATGAAACGTATCTGTCAGTAAACTTTGTATCCAGATGAACTGACTCAACGTTCTATGATTCTCTTACTTGGGTTATTGAGCATGCATCAAGACACTAGCTGTTGGAGTGACGACTCGACGGCTAAGGGCAGCGGCCATGCTGCGGCTGTCCTGTTGAGGTATTTTACACTACCGAGACCGTATTGTGAGAATTACAGTTTGATTAAATTGTCTTGGGTTTGTAAAGGGACGAGTAGAGTGGGGATGAAGAGAGGGAGAATGGGTCTGGGTAAAGCACTTTCACGTTCCTTCCCTTTTGTGTTTCAAGCCCCACTTCAGACGGTCTGTGGACAAATTAAATCGTGCTCCCACAAAAAAAAAAAAAAAAAAAAAAGCTCAAAAACCTACTTCACGTTGATTGATGTAGCCTGGGTATGTGAAGGAGGAAGAGCTCAATTAATGTGTGTCTGTGCGCGCGTGTGTGTGTGTGTGTGTGTGTGCGTGTGTGTGTGTGTCTGTGTAGAGGGGGCAGGGTGTAATTGAGTTAAAGTCTCCCTAGGCCAGGATTGAATTAAGAAGAGATTAGAGGCCAAGTGCTGAGTGTGTGAGAGAGGCTGCGTGTGTTTGTCTGCCCT
>JAJHIY020000120.1:1687500-1707500 GCA_022114975.2 Lampris megalopsis
GCACCGTTCCAAGCCACTGAAATATTGAACACACACATTGTAGGTGACACTGAAGTCTCTTTGGCATCCGGGTAGCGTAGCGGTCTATTCCATTGCCTACCAACATGAGGATCGGCGTTTCGAATCCCCATGTTACCTCTGGCTTGGTTAGGCATCCCTGCAGACACAATTGGCCCGTGTCTGCGGGTGGGAAGCCAGATGTGGGTATGTGTCCTGGTCACTATACTAGCACCTCCTCTGGTCGGTCGGGGGGGCCTGTTCATGGGGAGAATAGCATGATCCTCCCACGCGCTACGTCCTCCTGGTGAAACTCTTTACTGTCAAGTGAAAAGAAGCAGCTGGCTTCTTTTCGGAGGGGGCATGTGATAGTCTGCAGCCCTCCCTGGATTGGCAGAGGGGATGGAGCAGCGACCGGGACGGCTCGGAAGAGTGGGGTAGTTGGCCATGTACAATTGAGGAGAAAAGTCTCCTTGCATAATGTTGAGCTGACCAAAGACCTTATTTCCCTCCCAAAAATGATAAATTCATCTAGTCACACTCTCTCTCTCCTCTGTACCCATTGCTTCCTCTGTTTTTTCCTCCTGAATCTCTCGCACATCTTATCTCACTCCCCTCCTCTTCCTCCCCTTTACTCTGCCTCACACCAACGCCCAGATGCAGATGGACACACACACACACACCCACACACACATATATTTTTATGTATGCATGTTTACTTTGTGTGAGGCATGTACTCTGGATGCCACATTAGCTCTGTTGCGTCACTCAACACAGACTGGTATCAACACCGTGACCTTTCAGCACGCGGACTAAAGCATCGTTACTGATGCCCTGCCAGAGCCCGGGACTGCATACACTGAGGCTCGCAGCTACCGCTGTAAAAAACCATCTAATGGACTTCAGCTACTGGCTCCAGTATTACCTCGCGGTGCAGCAGAGGCAGTTAATGGGACTGCCTCATATGAAAAAAAAAAGGTTCTACCCCTAATCTGAGTTAGCATCAGTGAATGCAAGATCTGTGGCATGCCAACTGAACTCAGTAAATGAAGTAATGTTAAACAATTTTAGAGGTTTAAATCAACAACAAAAAAAAGAAAAAAAGATTGAGCTGCCACTGGAGCCATGATGTACATTTATGATTTACAATCACTCACATCGAATTGTCTGGTTTCGGTCAGAAATGAAGAGTTGCATGCATTCCTCTGTCCAGTCCAAGATAAAACAAAAAACGTGATTACCTTTTTAAACCCAACTAGAGTAGTCAACGTTGGAAGGGACGACACTCTGATAAAGGGATTAGGAATTACTTGATTGCCAACAGGCTGTTTGACCTACTTTTGTTAAATTGACAAAAGTGAAAGCGAGTCTTTTTTTTTAGTTTTTTTTTTTTAAATGCTAACATCTGGACTGGCTGAGCCCTGACACAATGGCTGACAGTCTTTTTAGGACTTTTAGGGCCAAGACGTGGGTCTGATGCTCAGGATGCTCCCTGTCTAGAGCCGTCTCTGTCTCCTTCAACAGCTGGGAATGACACACACAAAGAACAGGTCACAGTTGTGTGTATATATGTGTGCATCTGTGTATTTGCTTTCATGTGCATCTTCTGGGGTCTCTCTCTCTCTCTCTCTCTCTCTCTCTCTCTCTCTCTCTCTCTCTCTCTCTCTCTGTCACACACACACACACACACACCCATACAAATTCCAGCACACAGACACATGCCCCCAGTCACAGAAGAAGACGGGGGTATGCGTGGCTGAATGCATACAAGCTCATTAATTAGTGTTTGCAAATAAAGCTGTATGTCGCTGCTGGTGAGCAGCCTTCCAGTGAACCAAGGCTTCAGATGTGAGAAGAATTTCATGCATTCTCAAACATCCTCTCATTCAAATCTAGCCAGGGGAATCGTTAGACAAGTAAACAGTGTGACTGTCTAAAGCAATCTTTTTTTTTTCTAACAGTGGCCTGTGCAGTCTTCCAAAGTGTAGCTGCTGGTCAAAGAAGAGCGAGTCTGAAACATTTTTCTTGCCTAATTAAAACTCCAGTAAACCACCTGCCCTTTCAGAATACATTACCCCCGATCTCATTGCGAAAATACCGGAGAAAGTTAATAGATCTCCAATATTTTCCGCTATGTATTCATTTCTGTTGTATCATTGTTATTCCAAACTCGAACTAGCGGCTAAGGTCGCATTCAGCCACCCCGTCCGCCCACCTAAACACGCTACAAAACAGACTTGCACATACTTGCACCTAGCCGCCATTTAAGTGTGTGGATGCGTTACATATCATTTAACAGGGGTTATGGGCGTCCGGGTGGCGTGGCGATCTATCCTGTTGCCTACCAACAGAGGGCTCACCGGCTTGAATCTCCGTGTTACCTCCGGCTTGGTCGGGCCTCCCTACAGGCACAATCGGCCGTGTCTGCGGGTGTGATGCTGGATGTGGCTATGTGTCCTGGTCCCTGCACTAGCGCCTCCTCTGGTCGTTTGAGGCGCCTGTTCGGGGGAGGGGGTAGTAGCGTGATCCTCCCACACGCTACACCCCCCTGGCGAAACTCCTCACTCTCAGGTGAAAAGACACGGCTGGGGACTCCACATGTATCGGAGGAGGCATGTGGTAGTCTGCAGAAACTCCCCGGATTGGCAGAGGGGGTGGAGCAGCGGCTGGGATGGCTCCGAAGAGTAGGGTAATTGGCCAAATACAATTGGGGGGAAACAGAGGAGGTGAAGTGTCGCCAATCTGATTTGTAACAATTTTGCCACAAACATAAAAAAGGCCCTTTTTAACTCAGCAATGCAAATCCAAATCCACCACTCGGGTTTTGTAATTTGAATCACTCAGCGCTTTGGGAGAATGTGGGGTGAGTGGGGGGTTCTTGGGGACTTGTGGATACCGTTGCCGCGGCAGCAATATCCCCCCGTAATTTAAAATCAACAGGCCGGCGGCCCTGCAGGCCAGACGAGGATCACCTAGTAAAACAAATGTTTTAGCCCTGGTCCACGGCTATCCAAACAGCCATTAGCATTTCCGCGGCTAGTAATCGCTGCTGCTGAGAAAACAGGGAGGAAGCCCTCACGGCTGGCTTCCCACACATTGCTACAAAGTGGGCTTAAGCACGGCTGCCAGTCATTCTGAAGGCGTGCACACGCAAGCCTGCGTGCACGCAAGCTAAAACATTCGACAAAGTGCACTCATTCCCAGTCCTTCATGAACACGTATTGCATTTTTACATGAACACACAGGCACACACGCGTTTTCCTTGTAAACACGCACATGTGCGAATGTTCATTATTTGCAAAAGTGCTCCACACATAGCCAAAGAATCACATATATGCATGCATACCCCTGTGATACACACACACACACACACACACACACACACACACACACACACACACACACACACACACACACACACACACACACACACACACACACACACACATGTTTTGTTTTTAAAGCATCCACACATATACACATACACACACACCGACCCAGATGCACACACACATGCAGACTTAGACATGCTGTGTCACCGGATTCCATGTCCTCAGCCTATTGGTAGGCAGGGTTGGTTCCCAGGGGCAGATGTTGTCATGCACTTGAAACCATTAAGAAAACAATTAAGTCATCAGTACCAGTCCTATGGAGGCGAAGGGGAAATTGCGAGTAATAATCTAAAGCAGGAAATGGGATAACAACGTGAACAATGGGGACTTATAAGAGATCAAATTAGTAAGCTTTCTGTAGATACCACATCTGTACAAATGTCGCCAATCTTTGATTAAGTAGCTTTGGGCATGATCCACAAGTATAAGGGGACAGGGCTGTAATTACCCCAAGCCACCTGTAGGAGCCGCTGTTTAGAGAAAATGTGAGAGGCCAGATCTTTATATGGGATCAATGAAGAGGCAGCTGCATCTTAAATGTGTGAATGACCCACCATCACTCATGCTTCAGTGTTTGATAGATGTGCACATCAAAGAAAAAGTGAAGACACACACGCACGCACGCACACACGCACGCACACACACACACGCACACACACACACACACACACACACACATACACAATGTTTAGTGCTTCAAGTATTTATAGCCCTCTGAAAAAGAAAAAGCGTTCTCCTCCGGCTTAAAAAAAAAAAGCTGAATAAGTTTTCACATATGAGGAATCTGACTTGGAGAGATGTGGATCATAAAGGAAACAAAACGCATAAACCCGGCGATCTAAAGCAGGTTTACACACCGGAGAACTTGTCCATAAGACTATCGTCAAGAACGCCTATAAAAAGGTATTTGCAAACCTCAGAATAAGCGGTTGGCCGGTAAGTGAGGGAAGTGGGGATTGACAGGTATCTTCTGGTGCAGAGGTCAAGAAGTGAGAACCAACGAGTACAGTTTACGTTTCGCATAACATTGGCTTACATCGCAGGTTTTGGAAAGTATTTACATTCAGAGATTTCAATATGATTTCTCTTAGGCACAATTGCGAGCATTGTGTTGTGTGACCATGTTATTTAGGTGGTTATTTGTGAGCTTTGTTTTCATGCTAATCGGAGAAACAACAGGAATTATTGTTCAGTGATTGAACAGCGGCGTCGACAGGGGTCGTGCAGAGTTCATTAGCGAGATGCCTTTTACACCGGATGTTTACATTTTTATTTAAGACATGAGTGACATGTTGTGCATCACAAACCGAAGGAGCCGAATGTGGGTTTGGCGTTTAAGATGACCGTCCGTTGTTTGAAAGAGGGGCGTGAAAGCACACACCAACTCACGGTGTCAACCCGTTTCACAAGTACACAAGTTCCATCTTGGTGTCCCGTTGCCCACCAGCTCGTATTTGAACTGCTAATTGTTGATTACTTCAATGTTTCCCCAAATGGCTGAGAGGCCTATGACCATCTGTTATTGATTATGCTATGGGGCGTGCATGTGTGTGTGTGTGTGTGTGTGTGTGTGTGTGTGTGTGTGTGTGTGTGTGTGTGTGCGCGTGCGTACATGCATGCCCTTGCATCTTTTGATGTAGATTTATTTCCTGATATCCACAAAGCGGGGTCAATAAAAGGGTAGTCCTGCTATTTCCAGATCATGGCTGTATATTCAGGCGAAGGCTCTTTCCATATCCTCATGATTGTTTAACAAATGTGCCATAGATCAGGCAAGAATGACTAACACCGGGGTCCTTAGTCCTGAGGGACTGGGGGAAGGGCAGAACTGGGCTAGTGATTTTTGGTATGCATTGCCCAGTGTCAATAAGTGGGCGTGGGTTAAACCATGCATGAGCAAAGGCTGAGGAATGTGTGCGTGTGCGTGTACGTGTGCGTGTGTGTGTGTGTGTGTGTGTGTATTTTGATGTATTTTCAAGTGTGCATGAATGCTACATAGAATTAGAATAGTTCACTGAAGTAAAATTATGCAATGGATGTTTAATGAGGCTGCGGGAAGAGTACATAAAAATGATCTGAAGTCTTCCTACCTATCCACGGGTGTGTGTGTGTGTGTGTGTGTGTGTGTGTGTGTGTGTGTGTGTGTGTGTGTGTGTGTGTGTGGGGGGGTGCATTACAGAGAGTCCACGGAGACGGTAGAGCCATCTGTCGTCACTGCAGTGCCACTGATGAAGCTGTCAGACCTACTGCCTGTGAACCCCTCCTCCTCATCATCACCTTTGTGTGACTAATTATAACCTGTGTGTGTGTGTGTGTGTGTGTGTGTGTGTGTGTGGGGGGGGGGGATTCTTCCGTGTGTGTATTTTTATAGCTTTACATACATACATATATGTTTGTGTGTGTGTGTGTGTTCTGGAGAGAAACACAATTAAAAAAGGTGCATGGTTTTTGCATGTTTTTGTGTTTGTGTTAGAGTCAGCATATGCTAGCGTGTACTTAGGAGTTGTCTGTGAGGGGGTGATGTTCGGAGTCTCGTTGTTCTGCTTTTACCATTGTACAAGTCTGTTTTCACAAATATGAAGTGAGCTAATGTAAAAACACCTTCGTGGGCTTTGTTCTAAAATTAGAGTTAAAAGTATCCACAGGGTAAAACCGAGTTAGATTTGAGGTTTGGTTGACACTTTTTCGAGGGTAGCAGGGTTCAGTGAGTGTTTGATTTACGAGATGATAATATCAGAAATGGGCCATTGCTGTGCGAACAGTTGATATTAGACGTGCGGAGCGCCGCATTTCAGGGAGGGTATTTAACGGCTCGACTACGTCTCTGAACAGTTTTTCTTTTTCACCCCAGGATTGACAGCTGTGCACTTTTACAACTCCGCAGTGTTTTACTGGGTTTTGCGGCTTTGTTGTGAAACTCATCAAGCATGTAAAAGGAGCATGCAGACTTCTAATTTATATCCAGAGAGATTAAAAATGGCCTAAAGTTGAGCTGCGGTTTGATGTTTTCACTTGCCATTAGAGCTGGAAAACTTTTTCTGTAATGAATGCATGAAGACTCATGAAATATTACCTCGCCTGTGTGTGTGTGTGTGTGTGTGTGTGTGTGTGTGTGCTGACAGGTATATGCATCACAGATGGTGACATCACAGCAGGCGGCTGCTCTCCAAAGCCGGTGCAGCGGCGGGGGAGGCGGTATCGGTGAAGGAACCGTGAAGAGGCCTTCGCTACGGGAGACAGATATACCCTGACAACGTCCTGGATACGAACACGCCCCTTCCTTCCAACCTCACGCTCTCTCTCTCGCTCGCTCGCTCGCTCGCTCGCTCTCTCTCTCTCTCTCTCTCTCTCTCTCTCTCTCTCTCTCTCTCTCTCTCTCTCTCTCTCTCTCTCTCACACACACACACACACACACACAAACGCACACACCTGAGAGAGGGAAGGTGACATTTTCACAATGCTTAACAGCTCCCGTGACACTTATGAATGTGGACTGCTAGGTGACGACACTATCTTTGCAACTTCGGCTGAAGTTTTGATAGTTGCACTTTTGCAGTGAGTGTTCAACTGACTTGGCGGATAAAGCTAAGAGAAAACATGACATTTTGAACACAAAGCCAGCAACTTTAGAGGGCTCATTGCATAAAAGTCTTGTAATCTTGTATGATGCTTTAAACTTCCTTACAGGCCTATTTATTTATTTATTCATTGCCAATTAGGTGATCAAGTTTCACTTGTGTCCTTTACAGAGTAAAGATTTTTTTTTAGAAGCAATATGATCTCTTAAGGTGGCACAGTGGTGCAGTGGTTAGCACGGTCACGTAACAGCAAGAAGGTCCTGGGTTCAAGCCCTGGGGTTGTCCAGCTTTGGGGGTCGTCCCGGGTCGTCCTCTGTGTGGAGTTTGTATGTTCTCCCCGAGTCTGACTGGGTTTCCCCCGGGAGCTCTGGTTTCCTCCCACAGTCCAAACACATGTAGGTCAGGTGAATCGGCATTACTAAATTGTCCCTGGGTGTGAATGTGTGTGTGTGTGTGTGTGTGTGTGTGTGTGTGTGTGTGTGTGTGTGTGTGTGTGTGTGTGTGTGTGTGTGTGTTTGTGTGTATCAGCCCAGTGTGATGGCCTGGCGGCCTGTCCGGGGTGTCTCCCCGCCTGCCGCCCAATGACTGCTGGGATAGGCTCCAACGTCTCCGCGACCCCGAGAGCAGGATAAGCGGTTCGGATAATGGATGGATAGACGGATGATATCGTAGTAATATAAGGGCGCTCTCGTATGAAATATTTAGTGTATTGAAATAATGTTCCCTGATTAAGATTAATGGTTAAGTTGCAATGGCAGGAACTATCTCTCACCGCTGACCCATTTTTCTACTTGTTTAAAGAAAAAAGAAAAAAAAAAGGGATTTTATGACCCAATAAAAACCTCGCTAACTTGTAAATGTGATTCTTTTTTTAAGAGCAGTGAGTTTGTTTAAGAGTGTTGTCTACGGTAGTTAGGTCTATGGAAGCAATTGTTGTAAAGGCTTTTAAATGACAGTGGTTTTAGGATCAGCTTTTAAGTGGCAATGGATCTTGGGACCAAATCTGCCAAATCTGAATTCAGCACCTGATGTTGGGTCCTTGAATTGGGAATTTGAGTCCTTGGGGAGGAAATGCACTCATAAAGATATCAGAAATGTCCGTGCAGACGTATTTGTGGTGGTACTGCATGTTTGCACTGTGCATAATTGCATATGTGTGTATGTGTGTGTTTCTGAAGTTTAGAGTGTCACTAGTGTCAGGAGTGATTTGCGACAGAAGGGTACCAGCAAGAGTTAAAGGAACGTTTTACAAGATGGTTGTGGGACCAGCTATGTTGTATGGTTTGAAGACAGTGGATCTGGAGGTGGCAGAGTTGAAGATGCTAAGGTTTTCCTTGGGAGTGACGAAGAAAAGGACAGGATTAGGAATGATTATATTAGAGGGACCACTCAGGTCAGACGGTTTGAAGACAAAGCAAGAGGCAAGATTGAGATGGCTTGGACATGTGTGGAGGAGAAATGCTGGGTATATTGGAAGAAGGCTGCTGAATATGGAGCTGCCAGGGAAGAGGATAAGAGGAAGGCCAAAGAGGATGTTTATGGATGTGGTGAGGGAGGACATGCGGGTGGCTGGTGTGACAGAGGAAGATGCAGAGGACAGGAAGAAATGGAAACAGAAGAGCCACTGTGACGACCCCTAACGGGAGCGGCCGAAAGTAGTAGTAGTAGTTTCTGATGTTTAGAAGCGAGTATAGTATGTCTCATGACTACATTTCTGTACGCTGGTACTGTAAATCTCAATCATTTTGCACTTGTGTGTGTGTGTGTCTTTGTGTATAACTGTGCATTCTGCTGTGCATTTGGCTGCAGGAATTTGTTTGTGAGCATGCATGCATGATATTATGTACTTGTCTGTGTATGCATGGCTCTATGTGAGCACTGCTATGTTTGGCACAAACACAGCAGCCTGTCTGCCTTCTATGTCTCTCTCTCTGACTCTCTCTCACACACACACACACACACACAACCATGCACAAAGTCTCCAAGGTCATTTCTCCTCCTCATGACCTCACTCTTTTCCCAGCTCCTCCACTACAACATCACTTCCTTTCTAGGCAACAAAGGGACTATTTTAGACAACAATGAATACAATCTTCCTCTGACAGAGACAGAGAGAGAGAGAGAGAGAGAGAGAGAGAGGGTGAAAGATAGTGAGAAAAAGAAAGAGTGCGGGGAGGCAGAGAAACGGAGTATACAAGGAGGGTGAAAGAAAGAGACAAACAATATAAGACATAGAAGGGGGATGGGGCTTTCCTGATTAATCCTCCTGGCATCTGTAATTGCTTTTGCAAATACAGATGTGCATTGTACTCATACATATGTGCAACATTAATGCCCCCCCCCAACAAACACACAAACAAACACACACAAACAGGGACAGTGACACTATCCTCACACACACACACACACACACACACACACACGTACACATGCATGTGTACGTACATCAGACAATAGCACTTTGTGGTAAACAAGATCGAAAATAGAGCGGCCTGGAATAAACAGACTAATGGAGCATTGATTCAGCCTGGATGTGTGCCGGCTCCCCTTTAGCTTTGGAGTAAACTTGAATGCTGCTTTGATCGTGCAGTCATGCATGGACATGTGAAGCGACAGGTGTTTGTCAGGTTGGGCTCTCATTTCAGCAAATCTTCGGAGAACGTGAAATGGAAGTGGTCGGGCTTCCAATGTGATGGGAATTTCGCACAGCTTAGACGTACTCCTGTCGGAGAGCAGACCAAATGTCATGTTCGTAAGGATTCCAATGCTGAAAGACACTAAGGGGACAGGGAGAAAGCCGTTTTCAGGCCTAGCGGACATATGGATGGTCCCGCAAGATTGCATCTTTTAACTGCTTCTCTAAAATCAGCTAACGTGACCTTTTTTTTTTTTGTGTGGTGTTTTCCTCCTTTTTCTCCCCAGTTCTACCTGGCCAATTACCCTATTTTCTGAGCTGTCCCAGTTACTACTCCACACCCCCTCTGCCGATCTGGGGAGGGCTGCAGACTACCACATGCCTCCTCCAATACATGAGGAGTCGCCAGACACTTCTTTTCACCTGACAGTGAGGAGTTTCGCCAGGGGGACGTAGCATGTGGGAGGATCACGCTATTCCCCCCAGTTCCCCCTCCCCCCAGACAGGTGCCCTGACCGACCAGAGGAGGTGCTAGTGCAGCGACCAGGACACATACCCACATCCGGCTTCCCACCCACAGACATGGCCAATTGTGTCTGTAGCGATGCCCGACCAAGTCGGAGGTAACATGGGGATTTGAACCAGTGATCCCCATGTTGGCAGGCAACAGAATAGACCACCATGCCACCCGGACGCCCCAAACGTGACAAATTTAACTGTAACCTGTGATAGCCATCTATTGATATAGAAAACTGATTCTTTTGGCACTTCGATCTTTGTTAAGAAACCAAAGAAACAAGCATAATGGACCACAGTGAGACAAAGACCATAGTCTGTATTCTGTCTACTTGTGTGTTCATGCATGTGTGTGCTTGTTTGTGTGATCTTCCAAAAGCATAACTAATATATGTATGCAGTCACCTAGTGCAACATCTGGGCTAGAGGTGGCACAGAACACTTTTTTAGTATTGTTATATTAGCTGATATTTTATAAATTAATATACTTCATGCCATTGTGGGCCAATTAAGCGTCCCGTGCTAACGCTGCATCTGCCTTCCACCCCCTTCCTCCTCCTCCTCCTCCTCCCCCCACCACAGGGCTCAGTGAAGGATGGGAGAGCCATGCCGCCTACTGACAGATCAAATCGTCAAACAAGCTAATCGATTTAAGCCTCTGTCTACCCTTCAACAAGCTCAAGTATGTCGAATATAACCCGAGAAACTATTCAACCGTATGTCAGAGGGCGACAGAATAATTTGCAGTTGAGTATCTCACGATGAAGGGCTCCAAAGCGTCAGACTCACGCCTGAATATTTGGGCCATCACTGAGGGACGCCATTGAGTGATGTCGCCCAGGGCATCAAAGTTTCCGGGACCACCTCTGTGTGTGTGTGTGTGTGTGTGTGTGTGTGTGTGTGTGTGTGTGTGTGTGTGTGTGTGTGTGTGTGTGTGTGTGTGTGTGTGTGTGTGTGTGTGTGTGTGTGTGTCTTGGCTGAACTACACTTTGTAACTTTGATTCTTTGGTGGTCTGCACAGTGTGGGCGTTTGAACAGAGAATACAAGCAGATGGAATGTTTGTGTGCATAGATGTGTGTCTCTATCTGTGTGTGTGTGTGTGTGTGTGCATGCGTGCGTGCGCGCGTGCGTGTGTGCACGCATGCACGTGTGAGGCTGTGGCTGCTTGCACACAGGCACATTTGGATTTGTGCTTATGTGCACAAGTGTTTGTGTCCATTCACAAATGCATTTCATGGGTGTGGGTGCAAATTAGCACTCGTGTCACCACATGTGTTTCTCAGTGTCTGTCTTTCCTGCAGTCTGAGAGGGTGCCACAACCGTTCTCATGTCATCATAAATTCAGAGACAGGACCAATTTTAACTTTACCACTATAAGATAAAGTCTTCCTCATGTTTCCCATCCTACCCTTACTGTCCTATTTAACTGTTGATCTATCCTCTCTCACGTCCTCGCTGTGCTCAGGCTCATTGCTCCTCTTGTGGCGTCTGACTTTAGCCTCTCTGCAAAGAATCAGAACCTAATCTCATCGCAAACATCCTGAGTCTCATTTCCAAGTGAGGCAAGGTTCGGCTGTGTGGATATGTGACTTCTGGCCCGGGGCTCCAACCATGAGAGAGACCTGCCTGAGTGCGTCTGCTCAGCTCCACCTGGGCTTTGAACCTGTGACCCCCAAAGTCAAGGGTTAGAACCCGCAGGGCCCATTGCCACCCCCACAGATCCGCCAGACCTACTCTAGCCTACAGACATTCACACACACACACAAACACACAAACACACACACACACACACACACACACACACACACACACACACACACACACACACACACACACACACGTATGCAGGAACCCACTTTTTCATCCAAGGACTGTTTCATTTTCCCCTTATTTCCTAAGACAGCTTATTCAGTGTGTGGTAAAGAGGCTGTATGCGTGGGCATGTGTGTTTCTCACAACCTTCCCACAGGCAGGAAGGAAGCAACAGACACACACTCAGTCATGCACAACCTGAGCACACAAGTGTATGCATACTCAGATGCATACTGCATGCACATGCACAGACAAACAGCAACATACGATGACGTCCATACACGCAGCTTTCTTTGCAGATTGGTCCTTTTCTTGCGGGGTTGGTTTGTTGGGCACTCCTACATGAGTCCTCTGAGGCTTGAACAAACAATTACCAAAAGCTGTGACAAAGAGATGACGAAGAGTAGAAACATTAACTACCTTTGGTAGTTTCTAAAATGCACTGTGGTGATTTTGCTTCCGCCTCTTTTGCCTGTTTTTGCACTGCAAAGGGCAACCGGCTCCTCTCCTGCTGAGGAAATGTGTTAAAGCCCCAGGCCAAGCCAAATTCTTGGAGCTGCGCCTCGCAAAAACATGCATATCTACAGGGGAAAAGAACAAGCTTCTCTAAATTGCTGCGATGTCGATTTTTATTTATTTCTCTTTTTATTTGTTTGCTTAATTATTTTTTACACAGGGTAAGAGGTTTCATCAGGTTGTGGTCGATATGTTGTTGTTTTTTTACAATCATATTATGTAAAGGAGGTCAAAGGTGAGAACCTTTTACCTCTGACGCTAGATGGGAATTCTTGGGAAAAGCGTACAGCTGATAGAGGAGAAGGTAGGTGAGCTTCCTCTAGTAGGGACTGTTACCGCAAATCTCCTGTTGTGCTGCCATGTGAGTCTGTCTGGTCTCAAGGTAAAGACGTGCGGCTGACATCTCCTTGAGATCTGGGGTGAGTGGGTTATTCTCCCACAATACCTTTCCCTGCATGGGGCAGAGAGGACAGGAAACGCAGCGCTGGGCGTTGCTCCACAACTCAGGGATGGACACGGAGTTTGTATTCTTTTTCCCAGAGCCTGCTATATTTGTGGCTATTGTTTTGGACAGGGAGCTCCCCTGTCTGTGTGTGTATGTGTGTGTGTGTGAGTGTGCAAGTGTGTGTGTGTGTGTGTGTGTATATGTATATGTGTGTGTGTGTGAGGTGTTTATGGCTATTGTTCTGAAAAGGGAGCTCTACTGTCTCTGTGTTTGTGGTTTCAATCCAGTGTCTTTACAGTATGTAAGTGTGTGCACGTGTGTGTGTGCATGTGCATGTGTGCATGTGCGTGTGTGCGTGTGCGTGTGCATGTGTGTTTGTGTCCAATGTTTGTGTCTAATTTGTGTCAATGTCATAGGGCCAGCCTGTACGTTTTGTGTGTTTTGGTTAGTATGTATATGAATAGTGTCCGTGTGTACTTGAATATCTGTGTGTGTGTGTGTGTGTACACGTGTGTACGTGTGTGCATAACCGAAAGTCTGCCCGGCTGGCCTCTGTCCAGTAATGATAATAACATCTTGACCGAAGGATGACCGCAGCGGTAGAAAATGACAAGGACTTCTTTTCTTCCCTCTTTTCGCCCTCTGTGTCTCCTTGTGTGTGTGAGTGAGAGAGACGTGTGAGGTTCTCATCATAGTTCTCCGAACAGGCGCATAAACAAAGGCTGACAGGCAAGACAACAATGCCTGGGAAGGCCACTCGTGTGTGTGCGTGTGTGTGTGTGTGCGTGTGCGTGTGTGTGTGTGTGTGTGTGTGTGTGTGTGTGTGTGTGTGTGTTTGAGGTGTATCCCCCTCGCTCTTATACCGCCAGGGTTCAAATGTGTGTGTGCACTACATGCATAAAGCTGTGCGGTCACTCAGCCTTAGAGTCCCGGACTCTTCCCTACAGTGAGGGATCAATAGAGACACCATGTCCACTAACAAGTAGTGGACAATGGAGTTGGTTCAGCTCTCCTACTGTTACAATGGGACTGGGGAAAGTGAACAGAGTTATACTTTGCTTTGCCTAAACAACCATTTAACCCCCAAACTGCTGCACCGGAACTGCTCCGCATCCTACTGTTTGTGCCGGACAGCTCCCAGTGGCCGCCGGTTTGAAGATAACAGGTAATCCCTTGGTATAAATGTATGAAACCTTGTTAATGTGTAGCGGGATAATACTGGGAAACAGCCTGTGGCCCATCTGATACTTTCCTCAGGAATGTTTAAAGAACATCACCAGGCGTCTGGGTAGCGTAGCAGTTTATTCCATTGCATATCAACATGGGGGTCACCAGTTCGAATCCCCTTGTTACCGCCAACTTGGTCGGGCGTCCCTACAGACCCTCTGCGGGTGGGAAGCCGGATATGGGTATGTGTCCTGGTCGCTGCACTAGCGCCTCCTCTGGTCAGTTGGGCACCTGTTTGGGGGGGGGGCTGAGAGGAATCCTCACACGTGTTATGTCTCCCTGGTGAAAGTTCTCACTGTCAGGTGAAAAGAAGCGGCTGGTGACTCCACATGTATGGGAGGAGGCATGTGGTGGTCTGCAGCCCTCCCCGGGTCGGCAGAGGGGGTGGACTAGCGGCTCGGAAGAGTTGGGTAATTGGCAATTGGGGAGAAAAATGGGGAAAAGTAAAAAAAAAAATCACCAAGTTTTCTTCCATCTGTAGGTACACACAGCCTTGGTGGTATGGCATGTGCAACACACTGGGGCCATGCCCACAGTAATCCAGAGACCATGGAAAACAGCATTTTCATGTCAAAAATGGGTTGAAAGTTTTCCATGTACACTAGAGTTTTAGACTGTTTTTCATATCATTTTCCCAAAGTTTGTGGTCCACATTGGAAAGTAAAAACAAAAGGACGACGCTGAAGTCTCTTGTATGAGGCATGCACAGGGCAGGCCTAGAGCCTCGATCGCATTTTTGAAAAGTTCTGTTTCCCCCGTCCACACTACAACACAAATTTAACCACCTGTAAATGAAATCCATCCATTCATTTGGGGTGGCTGTAGCTCAGTAGGTAGAGCAGGCCATCTGGTAACTGAAGGGTTGCAGGTTGGATCCTCAGCTCCTCCTGGCAAAAATGTCGAAGTGTCCATGAGCAAGATACCTAACCGCCAACTACTGTGATGAGCTGGTTCTTACCTGGTACATATGTTTGACTCCGCCATCGGTGTGTGTGTGTGTGTGTTTGTGTGCGTGCGTGTGTGCACGCGCACGTGGGTAAATATGTGCAACTTTAATTGCAAAGTGCTTTGGAAAATATAAGTGCAGTTCATGGAGCATTTTCAGAAAGATACCTTATACCTTTTCCGTGGTCAAAAACATCTGCTTAGTGCTGATGGAAGGCCAAAACTATGAAAAATAGATTCAGACGTATCCATGTTAGTGTGGACATGGCATGTGGAGTCCCTGCTGTGTCTCCCTGCTTGCCAGTTTGTCTGTTGGTTTCTCTATGTGTGTATGTATGTATATATGTATGTATGTATGTATATATGTATGTACGTATGTATGTATGTATATATGAATCTATCTATCTATCTATCTATCTATCTATCTATCTATCTATCTATCTATCTATCTATCTATCTATCTATCTATCTATCTATCTATCTATCTATCTATCTATCTATCTATCTATCTATCTATCAATTGATCATCGATTGATCTATCTATCTGTCTGTCTGTCACAGTTTCCTTCAAATATGCTTAATCTCCCACTAGTTGAGGTTCGGCCTACCAGCTTAACTCCAGGGTGGACTGTAGACTTGAACACTGTCATCAGACTCCAGCGGCTCAGGCATTCGCCATCTGGATTTTGAACCACAGGTTAACCATATTTTGGCATGAGAAAGGAGGAGAGCGAGAGAGAGAGAGAGAGAGAGAGAGAGAGAAATATAGCTACACAAAAGTGACATGTTAAAATTATACTTTCGAAGCTGAGTGGAACCAAATGTTAGCTAAAGAAGTGTTACATTTAAGGTGTTAATTTAACAGTCCACTTTTTACTGTGTAGTAAGACAGACAGATGGACAAAGGCAAAGACCATAGATAGATAGATAGATAGATAGATAGATAGATAGATAGATAGATAGATAGATAGATAGATAGATAGATAGATAGATAGATAGATAGATAGATAGATAGATAGATAGATAGATAGATAGATAGATAGATAGATAGATAGATAGACTGAGAGAATGAAAGCAGAAAGACAAAGAGAGAGATCCTGTACGGAGTAAGGATGAGGACGCAAGCGTGTGGGTAGGCAGTCATAAAAATGAAGGGTCATGAGAGAAAAAGTATAGCGAAAGAATGGGTATTGTCGACAGAGACAGGCAGATGCAGATGCAGAGAACAAGACAAGCAGATGGAGTATGGAAGGAAGAGAAGAAGAGACTGACCTTTGACCTTTCATAGTGATACAATATCAGAAAAAGAGAAAAGGTAGTGGTGGGGTGGAGCAGGAAAAGGGTGACTCAACATAGAGAGAGGATGATTTGAACAAAAATGAGTGAGAACAAATTAAGAAAATGATGAAAACATAAAATACATAATAATGTATTATATAATATCTATGTTATATTCATTTTGTGTTTCATTTTTAATACATTGTCTATAATCAATGGCATTTTTATATAATATCAGCCACATATCACTTTATTCAGTCTGTCATTCTTATGTTTGATTCAGACTATTTTATATATTTGTCATCATTCGGCAAGGTTCAGTTTGGACAAAATTTGGATTAAAATGACCCTCACAAGAAAACTAGTCAGGGCGTCTGGGTAGCGTAGTGGTCTGTTCTGTTGTCTACCAACACAGGGATCGGCAGCTGGAGTCCCCGTGTTGCTTCCGGCTTGGTCGGGTATCCCTGCAAACACAGTTGGCCGTGTCCATGGATGGGAAGCCGGATGTGGGTATGTGTCCTGGTTGCTGCGCTAGCGCCTCTTCTGCTCAGTCGGGGTGCCTGTTTTGGGGGGGGGGGGACTGAGGGGAATAGCATGATCCTCCCATGTGCTACGTCCCCCTGGCAAAACTCCTCACTGTCAGATGAAAAGAAGTGGCTGGTGACTCCACGTGTATCGGAGGAGGCATGTGGTAGTCTGCAGCCCTCCCTGGATCGGCAGAGGGGGTGGAGCAGCAACCGGGATGGCTCAGAAGAGTGGGGTGATTGGCCAAATACAATTGGGGAGAAAAAGGGTGAACCCCCCCCCCCCCCCAAGAAAAACAAAAAAAAAATGAAAAAAAAGATTAATTGCAGCAGCAGATAATAAAATACGGACAAGGGTCTGTATCCTATAATCTGAAAAGTTTCAAGTGGTTAAAAGGGTTTACATGGAAAGGTAGACACAGACCAACCGGCAAGGTGACATCACACTTTAAAGAATAGCGCCGTATCATCCACAGATACCAAATAAAGAGACGAAAATTGACGAAAAAACAGCATCAAGGTTGAAAGAAAAGCCTCTCATCTCCTTCTTTGTCAGTGTGTGTACCGTTGCTAATCCACATTAACTCTGACTCATTTGTCTATGTTTCTCTGACTAGACTGTTGTCTGCTAGCCAGGGTAATCCCCTGTCTGCTCCTCCTCTCTCACATGGCAATGATAAGCTAACAGCACACGACAAATCAGTGTGAAACATAGTCTGGAATGGCTTCTGCGTGTTCCTACCAACAAAAAGTGTCTGTTTTTTTATTCATACATTAAAGGTGGTCTTGTGTCTGTGGTGCATGACACAAATGGCTGCTACAAGCCTCGTGAGATGACATCAGAAAGCTCTTTTCAGGCGTTTGGGTTGGGGGGATCCGAGGCCAAAATATTTTGCGATTTCCTGAAAGCGACATTCTGAAGTCGATGCTCACTCTCTGCAGCAGTTGGCCAGGTGTGCTTGGGTGTGAAAATGGGCAGGGTTTCAAGTTGTCTGCAAATTCTCCCTGTTCATTCTTCACACAACAACCTCCGCTGTCGTGTTGACTGCTCACCACTCACCATGAACTGATTCGAGGAAACACCTCGGTGTTCACCTTTGCCTGTATTTGGCTGACTCTTTACATCACAAATACAACAATTTCCTTATAATCCCATCCCTCTCTCTAAGACAGACAGCTCCTAGCTTGACCCACCTATGAGTTTAGCCATTTGAAAAGGTATGAATGACTTGACTGCTCAACTGGTTTGGACAATGAGTGGTGTGTACTAGTTTACTTGAAGTATGTTGAACACTTAACACTACAAAAGTTAGAAGGTCGCACACAAAGGTGCTGAAGATATGTGCGCAGAGGATGGAAAAGCATTCAACAATTCAACAAATAGAATTGTTTAAAAACTGGTATCTATTTGGCACAGTGGTGCAGTGATTAGTACTGTTGCCTCACAGCAAGAAGGTCCTGGGTTCGAATCCTGGGGTTGTCCAACCTTGGGGGTCATCCCAGGTCGTCTTCTGTGTGGAGTTTGCATGTTCCCCCCGTGTCTGTGGTGGGTTTTCTCCAGGTGCTCCCGTTTCCCCCATGATCAAAAATGACATGCATGTTAGGGTTAATACTGATCACTGTGCCCCTGACCGAGGCGTGGCAAGATGAACTGGAGTTGGTCCCCGGGTGCTGCACGGTGGCTACCCACTGTGCCTAGCTACACAGGTAGAATGGGTTAAATGCAGAATGAAATTTCCCTACGGGGATCAATACAGTATCTCAAAATCAAAAAAAAAATAAATAAAAATTAAATGACACTGTTTGGAAAGAATAGTGGCAACAGTTATCCAAAGATTAATTAGAAACCTGTAATTTATGGCTACTTTAAAAATCACGCTAGAGAGCAAGAGGCAATGGACTGGGACATCACTTCCTGTGTGAATGAAACCCGTGCTGTATCCGGGATTGCATCTGATGCAGGAGGGCATGAGAAGAGAAGGTGATCAGTGAGTGAGGCTCCATGCTAGCTGCCATATTTAGCGCTGACCTCTGACAACAGCAGCTAACTGGAGGAAATGCTGTCAATGGGCCATAAACACAGACAAGGAGGAGGAACTGGGCAATAGCCAAGCCAGGCTAAAGGCATTGTCCTCTAAAGTCACATCAACGTTTGCAGTGAGGTTTGCAATGGAAGGTGGATAGCTGGCAGGTTGACCAAAACATTATCAGTACTTGCCTCACAACCACAGCAACTGGGTGGGATCTCCTCTAGCTGCCAAAGTATCCTCGAGCAAGCTGCTGAACCTCTGACCTGCCCCAGAGACATTAGTACATCACATTCATTGTACAGTATTTGGTTTGCAGGAAGAATTGTAATGGTTCAACTTGTGCTTTTCCAAAATATGTTTGCTGCTGTTTGAAATAACGGACACGATTCTTATGAAAGACAAGGAGGGCAAAATGAGAGACTTCCATGATGCTTGTTCTCAGAACAGTAGGTAGATCAAGGACAAGGGTAAAGTGATGACCCTTTTACAAACTGGATCCTCTATATTTGGGAGGTTTTGAATAGTGAGATACCAAAAAATGTGTTTTGTGTTCAGCAGATATGCCAATGTTGCTACTACCTCCCCCTCAACCCCAACTCCCTACTTTTGTAGTTTTTTTGTGAATGCATTTCCTTGTGTGATATGCATATACAAGGGCTCACCTGTTTGGATGTCACTGCTGTGACTTTGATGAGATTTTTTTTGCTGTTGTTCTGGAAAGCGAAACATCATAAGTAAACCTCGGCTACATGGTCAAATTGTAAACACACCATCAGACCTTGGAATATGGTGACAGAGGTGGTGAAAGAGATGGAAGACATGGCCACCCACCATGGTGAAGACAAACAAGCCTCCGAAGAGACCTTACACTGAACTGTGCTTCAAACCATTACCTCTTAATGTTATCTCAGGACCATCCCATGTTGTGACAGTGTGCTGGCTTTCTGCAGCAGTGCTGCAGGGATGAGGCATACCAACCGAGCTAGCGGTGGGGGGGAACTCAGAGGGGAGTCACACCAGGGTGCCTGTGATTGAGCAGAACCTGTTTTTTGGAGATTCGTTTGTTTTGATTGCAATTGGACGGTTAAGTGGATCTAAGGGCAG
>JAJHIY020000120.1:1710000-1735000 GCA_022114975.2 Lampris megalopsis
TGGTTAAGGTTAGAGTTAAGGGCTAGGGAATGAAAGTAGTCAGTGAGGGGTCCCCACAAGTATAGGGTGACATGGTGTGTGTGTGTGTGTGTGTGTGTGTGTGTGTGTGTGATATTGACACTAACAGATGGCAGGATAGCCATGGTGACCACTACAGAGCTGACCAGGGGGTCCCCACTCCTCCCCCTCCTCTCCTCCTAAAAATGTTGTCCAGTCACCAGTAGATGCTATTATTAGTTACACTGGTGTAAGTATACAACATAGTGCTCAAACACACACAAATGCATACACACTCAAATGTACCCATGCAGGCATACAGCATGCAAACATGTAAGCGAATAACACACACACACACACACACACACACACACACACAAAACCTAAACACCTGAATCCCCACTCAAGCACCATCAACTTAATCTTCACTCCTTATAATGTGCAATCTCCAGTCATTTATAAATTTGGCTCAAAATATATGTGGCAAAAAGGTATGCAACAGCATGAGGTGACTGAATAAGAATGCAGGGTGTTATGTCAGGTTCTGTTCCCCTATAAATATGTATGATTCCCACTGCCAGATGGCACAGTCGATGTGCAAAGCTTCGTTGCTGGTAGGAATTGTCTGTGCATAGTACTAATGATAGTTAAACTAATGGTGCAATGTTAGGACTGTGTCAACATCGCATCACTAATTAGGCCTCACCAGATTTAGAGCTTGAAAAAGCTAGACCCTCCGACAGCATGGATAGCATGTACATAAATGCGAAGGTGTCAAGATGCCGGTTGCAAAATGCCATTTTAGTTTAAGGCTTATATGCCTTTCATCTTTTCTGTATCATAACTGTGGGAAAAGTTAAGTCAAGTTTGGATGTGGGAGATATAAATTTCCCACAACTTAACATCAATTGATACAACCCAATTACTGGTATAGTGCTTCATGCCCTCGGTTGAAATAGCCTCTCGGTATGAAGTTGAAATCAGTTTCCCAAAAATTGCAACCTCAACTATTAGCGGCAAAGATGGTGAAATAATTATATATTCCACTTCATCCTACTGCCTTAAATAGACATCAGCTTAGGTTGTTGTAGCCTTCCCTGGAGGCCATATTAGTCCAAACAACTCTCCTCCATGGATATTACATTTAAAGTTAGTTATGAAGGCTGACTTTTGCAGTGTTGAAAAATTATATAATGGGAACAGTACAGAGATCCGAGTTGCATACAGTTAGAAGCCTCCTCTCCTCTTAAACAACTAACAGAGGTTCCCTTAGGCAGGGCATTTAACCTCCAGTTGCTGCTACGGAGTTTCTCAAAGGCAAGCGATGAAAAGATCTACAAGGAAATGTGCACACATGCAAACACATTCTCAGAAAAAAGAAAAATTCCTACCACTTTTAATCTTTACAATTCAAATAATAATATTTTGGTCTGATAATTTTAGTGAAATATGGTATCGGTAGCTTTGATTTACCACTTGCCCACAAAAATGACAAACTCTAAATTCTCCATCACAACTTGATGGCCAGTGCTTCACTGCATAGGCTGGTGAGAATGGATCGGAGCTGGCCTCATCGTTAGCAGATTCATAGCAGCCATTATCATCACACAGTTCAGCCTAAGTGTTACGAGGCCTTCCCCAAAGTGATTGTTAACTCCTTATTTAACATCTGGGCATGCAGGCAGGCTCTGCACAGATACAGCCTTATCTACTGAAGGCTGTGGGAATGCTGGATGGTGAACGTTCCCCAGAGGCCGAAGGGCGGTTCATCATGTGACCTCTCGGGTAGATGGGGAGTGAGAGTGGTTACGGGATCACCAAAGGGTCACCGACCAGAGTGTACGTACACGAGGGTTGTACTACATTGGGACACCGTCCCGACGACTGTCTGTGTGAGACGGAGTAGTTACACTCAAGTAGGTAATATTTGTAGGCTTAGAGGGAATTTATTTGGTTGAAAGTGTTTATGTGGTAGAGTGTGTCTACATGTAGTTGTGTATGTCTGTGTATGTGTGTGTGTGTGTGTATGTGTATGTTTGTGATAGAAGATCTCAGCATCAGCTCTGAACAAGAGAGAGAACACAAGGTATACAGACAGAGAGAGAGAGAGAGAGAGAGAGAGCGATAGCAAGAGAGAGGGAGAGCGAGACAGAGTTATGTGACAAATTCAATGCAGCTGGCAGTTGTCCAATGCCTGGCTAGCCATTACAACCTAAAGAGAGGGTATCTCAGCTCACGGCTGACAGAGACCAACACTTTCACACACACTGCAGCTGGTGGAACAGTATTTACTGTAGCACTGCCGGGCATTGATTGTGCCTAAGGGCTTAGGGCTTGGCTCTCTAATCAGATAAGGCTTTGAGGTTGTGTTTGCCAAGTGTATACAATTAGAATTAGCTAAATATACATTTTTAATCAAGGGAATGTTGTTACATTTAATGGAGTCTTAAAGTGATAGAGCACCATATTTACTCTGGTAATGTTTGGCTTTTTTTTTAACATTTGCCTGTGTCATGGGGATACTGGGTGGTGCTATCAGTGTGCAGTGCAAGTCAACAAGCAACACAGTGTAGGAGAATCAAAGCAGATCTTTTTAAATATATGTGTATAGCATGTATGTGTGGGTGTGCATGTATGTGTGGGTGTGCATCTGTTGTTTGTGTGTGAACATCCATGCAGGCATATATACATAGCATTATATATTGTCGCCATTGACAGTTTTGTTATATGATGTGGAAGGCACCCTTTGGCGTCTGCTTGAGACATGGTGGGTTAACAACCACTTATCCTTCGCCCTAAACTTAACCACTACTTAACCTCTATGTCATTAATATTCATAAATCGGGGTGGAAGTTTCACACTTGAGTCTATGGAACACCCACTGTGTTTCTATACTGATACCAAAGGGACACGTGTATGTCAATAGCGTCAATATATGATGCTATGGGATGAGAATATGTTTATATATGTCCATATATATTTGTCTGTTCATGTTTACGTCTGTGCACATGCATGCACACACATGTGCGTCTATACACGTGTGCAAGTTTGCATGAGCCTGTAAATCTGTAGGAATGCACACAGTCTTGAGAGGGTTTGAATAATTTGAGATGGTTGACAGCAGTGCTCGAAGTGGGGTGGTACTCAGCGGTCTCAGTTCTTACTCTTTCTGCTCTCTCGATAGACCACCGGAACACTTCCGGGTACCTTGACAACAGGACGCCAGGAGAGGGGGATAGAAAACCCAAGCCGCCAAGCCGTACTGTATTAGATACGCAGCCTAGCCGTAGCTACGATGCCCAAAAGGCCTGCCTTCCTTCCTTTTTGCGCTTTCTGAATAAAATTTGATGTTGCAGATTCTGTCGGCCTCCACCTTTTTAGTCGACACTTTATTCCACCCACAGGCTATACTGGTGGGTGCCACACTTGTGTAGCCTAAACGGACTGATGTCTCCAGTTTGAATAGCAATGCAGCCACATGAGAGCATGTCTCTCCGAGTCTGAAATGGAAGTGATTTTTTTTACTACAGTCATTTCATTCAATATGTTATATTGAGATGTAGAACTCATTACTTTCCTCAAACAATGTAGCTATTATTATTTATAGTAGTGTTGGTATCATTAGTCGGCTTACCCTGCCATGCAATCGCAGTGAGCACTCAGAATTGCTCCTGTGCTCCTGGCAGCAACCCATGTATTGTGGGGTTTCTCTGTGACTCTATATGATGGCTTCACCTGGGTCCTGAATACGGTAATGTCCTTCGATGGATTATAGTGTTCAACAACAGATACCCACCCACTTGAAAAAAGCGTGTGAGCCTCCAGTGATTTGTAATTTTTCATTTTCTTCGCCATGTAAATACCTGTATGAGACCATAGAAATTCAAATCAGGTTGAGGCACTGTGCTCACATTCATTATATAGCCTACATTACTTATACTGAAAGCTGTCGGATTTTAAGGGGAGTAAAGTTAACTTCCCTCCGCCGGACAAGGTGGTTATTCAAACATGATCAAATCACATCCATTAGATAGGCCTAGCTAACATCAACCATAGCTAGTGTCCCAGTCAAAAGCAGGAGTCAATCGTAGCTACATTACAGGTGCAGCCTAATCTGCATGTCATTTCTGACACGACGACTGACCATTGTTTTGGCTACAACCCCCTACAACCGTGTTCAAACTTGCCGGCTTCTATCCCCCTCTAGCTCCCCCCGCTCTAACGTTCGAACGCGGAAGTGCAGTGGTCTATATCAGGTTCTCTGGGTGACTAAATATGGCCCTAAATAAACTGCATTACCCAGGAGGCACTGGGGGAACTATGTACCCTGGAGGCACTACGTGACCCTCACCTATTCCCGTTCCCGCCTGCCTGCTTTGATCTGTCAGCAGCTGTTGGCATGACTCCAAAAGGGCAACACAAAGAGAACACCAACAGAGTCAGAAGATGACACAACAGAGCTTCAAAAATCAAATCCTATGTTCTAAAAGCCGGCCAGGAGCAGCAAGCTAATGCTAGTGCCACTCATAGCAGTGAGGAGCTTGCTGATGTAATGTTAACATCAGTAAAACCACCTGTGGCTACCACAGCTAACTACATTAACAACAATGAGAATCAATAATTGAAATGGTCGTCCCCTTGATTAAATAATTTTTTGTTGTGAACATCAGCAATAAGTCCTAGTATCTTTTATTCACTGTAGAAATTGAGGATGTAATAACGATTTGCTGATACCGGCCGATACACACAGCAACATGTGAAGAAGTGGAGTAGTACTGGCACTTACTTTTTTCCACTTCAAGCACTGGTTGACAGCACTAAAGAGCTCTGTCTCACACAGGCGGTGTCATCGACATTTCTCTGTGGGGGTCAACGGCTGTCATAAGGCCATCGTAGGCATCCAGATCAGGCCACGCCATCTAAAGAGCTGGTTATACGCCGCTCAAAGCTCTCAATTCAGCTGTCAATCACAGTGGTTTTGCCCAGAAAAACCCTGACAACAGGGGAGGTTTCAGGAGTGTGTGAGCATCGAAGAGTAATGTGTGTGACATAGGGGTCCTTGATGCAGGAATTCGATTAGTCAGTGGTTCCCAAACCCCGAGGTCCAGAACTCCCCGCCATGGTGATGGGAGGTACTCCAAATATATCTGAGATGGGCACAAGGTGGTGGAGAAGGAATGGCAGAGATCAAGGGTGAGTGTATGAGAAGAAGGGTTTGGTCATGAGTTCCTTGGCAATGGAATTCGTTTAGTCAGTGGTTCCCAGAACCTTTCATCTGGGACCTCTCCATGGGTGGGATGGATCTAAATACACATATAAGTACACATATGGCAAGGATCCAAAGATGTCACAAATACACTCAGAACTGTGGCTAAATCAATAAATGCATAAATCAGACTTTATATAGCAGTGTCTTGATGCATGCTCAATAATCCAGGTAAGCAAATCCCAGAAAGCTGAATCAGTTCATGTGGACATGTTTAGTGGGAGACATGTCTTTATGCATGCTCAATAATCCAGCTAAGTAAATCAAAGAAAACTGAATCAGTTCATTTGGACATGTTTATTGACAGAAACGTTTCATCACTCATATAAGTGACCGCTTCAGTCTAAACTGACTGCAGGTATCCCCACCCTTATAAGCAATACAGCTGCATGACGACCGAAACCAACAATCAGTTTCATTTGCAAATATGGGTGTGAGCATTTAGTTTCAATGGCCATGTGTACTATTCACAGAAGATTTGGGAATGTTTGCAATCACAGCATTGTAAGATGGTGACCACCCTTGATCGCTGGTTTGAACAGGGAGTCAAAGAGGCCATCTATGTGAAGAGGGAATGACCACCCCTGAACCGGGGGGGCGGCTAGGCTAAGATTACATCTGTCGCCACAAGTTTAAGGCAATCCTCACTGAAATGAGTCAAAATGTCTTGATGCATGCTCAATAATCCAGGTAAGAAAATAAAAGAAGGCTGAATCAGTTTATCTGGATACAATGTTTATTGTCTGTCAATAAATGTTGCATCCAGATGAACTGATTCAGCCTTCTTTGATTTTCTTACCTGGATTATTGAGCATGCATCAAGATATATTACGACATATACGTGCATGAGAGCATGTTAAAAGTTAGGGGAAAAACAAGACAAGCGAGTGTGTGCTTGTGTGTGTATCAATTTCCCACTTGTATTAAATACAGTACATGAAAGCAAATAACATCTGAGGCAACATTCGGCTATCTTTTTTGAAAGGATGAATGAAAAATAATTCGAATATATACTAATATTACTGGTGGCACGGTGGCGTGGTGGTTAGCATGGTCACCTCACAGCAGGAAGGTCCTGGGTTTGAGCCCCGGGGTAGTCCAACCTTGGTGGGTCATTCTGGGTCGTCCTCTGTGCGAAGTTTGCATGTTGTCTCCATGTCTGCATGGGTTTTGTCCAGGGGCTCCGGTTTCCTCCCACAGTCCAAAGACATGTAAGTCAGGTGAATTGGCCATACTAAATTGTCCCTAGGTATGAATGTGTGTGTGTGTGTGTGTGTGTGTGTGTATGTTGGCCCTGTGATGGCCTGGCGGCCTGTCCAGGGTGTCTCTCCGCCTGCCGTCCAATGACCGCTGGAATAGGCTCCAGCATCCCCATGACCCTGAGAGCAGGATAAGCAGTTCAGATGATGGATGGATGGATGGACTAATATTATTGATGCTATTAAAATATTGAATTGGATTATCTCATTGATCAATTGATCAATACAAGCAGGACCAATGCTATGAAGTCTACTCAACTTATGGTACCAAATCCATTGAGAAAGACATGTTTTTTATTCATCAAAGTCTATGAATATCAAGCCTGTTAAAAAAAGCATTCCTGTAAGAGTGAAGTGTAAAAACCTTGTAAGCATAACAACTGGTGCTTGACAATCGATCATCCTCCCCAACGTCCATGTTTTCAGTTGAGAGCTCACCGGACCACGAGATTCACAGATCTCACTTTTCCTTTTCCCTCTGCACTCCAGTTAACAATCGTTACGAGCCCGGGATGGGCTCGCTTTATGAGTGGAGGTTTGGAAGCATTTAAGTTCCTAGTCAAGGGTCAGTTAAGTTTAGTGGTGCCCTGGAGAGACAGTGAGTGTTTTATCAGAGAGACAGAGACAGAAAAAGGGAGAGAAAGGGTGCAGAAGCCACCTCTTGCAGGACCAGCTAGCTCCATATTGAATGTGAATTAGGGTGGGGGACCCAGCCCTGCCTATTGTCTGGATAAAAGAATAGGTAGTCTTTCATGTCCCTGAGATACCAGCCCTCTGGGTCCCTTTGTATCAATTCCGCTGATCTGTCTCCTGCAGGAGGGAGGGACATTGAAAATGAAAATGCTTTAGCCGCATGCCACTGTTATGATAATTCAGATCAAACGGCGATCTGCTGAGAGCGAAACCTATGCAAGAAATCTCTGATAGTTTTGAGCCGATGCCATACATTTTTAATAAGCTTGGTTCTTCATATCACAGTTGGATTTAGGTTAAAAAAATATTGTTATGGAACAAACAAAGGAGAAAATTAAGATTTAATGTTCTCGAAGGATAAACTCACACCATTCGACAAAAAGTTAGCTTGAACTCATGCAGTTGTTTTTAATTCAAGCTAGGGCACATTGTGGTGTTAAGATCTAAATTCTAAGGGCTGTGGAAAAGCCCTTTGTCCATTTGTTCCTGTCTCCCTGCCCCTCCTCTTATTTGTCCTCTGGTGAAACTCATCACCCAGTGCTTCTTCCCCCCACCCAGACTTCTCAATCTGACCTGGTCAAAATGGCTTCTCTCCTTTCTTTAATTTGTTTGGGAGCACCAGGTGGGTGGCGCTCGCTACATCCAGATGATTCAGATGTAGGTTGGGTTGGTCAACGGTTGCAGAGAAGTATGTCATATTGACCTTCAAATACTTTCCTGACAATGCCATAATTGTTTCTTTTTTTTAATATAAACCTACCTATGTGTTGGAATAAAGTAAATTTTGATTGATTGATTGTTTGGCATTTGTTCAATAGTTCCATGTGATAAACTCTGCCCACCTGACACTGACAGAAGTGCAAAACAAATGCTCTATTTTTGACTCAGCGTCATTCCCAGCTTCTGTTTTCTCTCTGCTCCTCTCAATCGGTGGCTGGGACGTACTTGTATCCCTTCGAGTAAGATCTGGTTTGCCTTATTTTGTTCAAGCGTAAAGAAAACAGATATAGAAAGTAAATATATAGCTAAGGGACATAGTTTACATCAGACATGGGAAACAGGAGGCCCGCGGGCCACATTCGGCCCCCGTCCTCACTCAGTAAGGCCCGCAGGTCAATTTCCAAATATCAATTAATTGTTGTCAAAGAAGGTTGAATCAGTTCATCTAGATACAACGTTTACTGACAGATACGTTTCATCACTCAACTAAGTGACATCTTCACTGAAGACATCTTAGACTGAAGATGTCACTTAGTTGAGAGATGAAACATATCTGTCAATAAACGTTGTATCCAGATGAACTGATTCAACCTTCTTTTATCCTAATTAGAGTCATGGGATGTTGGAGCCTATGCCAGCAATCATTGGGCGCCAGGCAGGGAAACACCCTGGACAGGGCGCCAGTCCATCACAGGGCCGTCACATTCACACCTAGGGACAATTTAGTATGGCCGATTCACCTGACCTACATGTCTTTGGACTGTGGGAGGAAACCGGAGCAGACACGGGGGGAACATGCAAACTCCACAAAGAGGACGACCTGGGACCTTCCAGGACCGAACCCAGGACCTTCTCGCTGTGAGGCGACCGCGCTAACCACTGCACCACTGTGCCGTCCATTTGAACCAGATCCCAACTGTAATTACACTGTCCACTGATAGAGGGCGCGCCCTCGAAACACAAGAGGGCTGTAGCCAAGCAACTGCGTGCACATGGTCTCTGCGGGCTTCCTCCGCAACGACACGCGAATAGGAGAGCCATGAGCGGCAAAAAAAGAAAAAAAAAGAAAAAGAAAACTTCATCTAGAGAAACGTGTCTTCCAGGCAAGATGGGAAACAGAATTTCTTTTTACGGAATTCAAAGGCAAACCTGTGTGTTTAGTGTGCCAGGAAACAAAATCAGCCATGACGGATTGCAACTTGAGTCGCCGCTACAATACCACACACAAAGACAAAATATGGCGTACACCGGAGGTGCCAGAGCCGCTATCATCGCTGATCTCAAAGGAAAAGTTCACCGACAGCAGAGCCTTTTTAGCCACGTCTACACAGGAGTCCTCTCTCAAGGCGTCTTATGCTGTTTCCCTTGAGCTCTGAAAGAAGCCCTTGTCAGATGGCGAAACAGTGGAGCCATGTTTGTGCCTCAGTCCTGAGCGCGCAGTGGGGCTTTCTGAGCACGAAACAGTAACGTTAGGAGTTCCCACCGCCACAATAGTTAGTTTGCAAACTTGAGGACGGGAGAGACGCACACTCTGAGATCGATGCCTTTATTTTAACTAAATAACGCCCGAATATGGCAGTTTGTCGAAATGTTGATGTATTGGAGTTAAGAGAGTGCGGGTTTCCCATTCTCTTTTTGTATGTCTACCTGTGTCAGCACATCACAGAAATAGGTTTGCGTTCTTCCTTCTTTTCTTAAGAATTAAGAAAAACAGAAAAAATCAGAGATATGTGAGAGAACAAACGACTAAAACTGAGTGAGAGACATTATTGTGCGTCTATGTGGATAATTGCAAACACGGAAATACATTTATTGAGCACGAAATTTATTTTTGTTTGCTCCGCTTAAATTATTCTGTGCTCGAGAATATTTTTTCTTCAGAACAGAATTCATGTGCTTGCAAAAACTATTTGTCTGTGCTCAGAAAGCCCCACTGTGCACTCAGGAATGAGGCACAAACATAATGCCATAACATGGCTGTGCGTGAGTTTGAATGGCTTCATCAGTGTGTGTGTGTGTGTGTGTGTGTGTGTGTGTGTGTGTGTGTGTGTGTGTGTGTGTGTGTGTGTGTGTGTGTGTGTGTGAATGTGTGGCATACGTTGTAAAATGCGCTTTGAGGAGTCGGTAGACTCGAAAAGTGCTAAATAAAATGCAGTCCAGTTAACATTTTCGCGGCACGGTGGTTAGCACTGTCGCCTCACAGCAAGAAGGTCCAAGTTTCGAACCCCCGGGGTTGTCCAACCTTGTGGAGTTCTCCCAGGTCCTTTCTGTGTGGCATTTGCATGTTCTCCCCGTGTCTGCGGTGGGTTTTCTCTGGATGCTCCGGTTTCCCCCACCATCAAAGACATGCATGTTAGGATTAATACTCCTGTCTGTTCCCCTGACCGAGGCATGGCAAGACGAACTGGAGTTGGTCCCCGGGTGCTGCACAGCGGCTGCCCACTGCACCTAGCTACACAGCTAAGATGGGTTAAATGCAGAGGAAGAATTTACCCATGGGGATCAATAAAGTAGTAAAAAACATTTTTTTTTTTACCATTTTGAGCTAAATGCATATTTATTTGAAACATGTCATGGAATGGGAGGGTAGAGTAGAAATGCACTACAAACATGAATATTAGTTGTTGCACTTAGTGTGAATGTTAACTTATGTACCATTATTGAATGATGCTTTTTGAGACCCCATTGTACTGAAATAATGGTATATCACTCAGGAATGTGGACGTTTTGTTTCTGTGTCCAGCTCATTAAATAGAAATGTTGGTATAATAAACTTTTATTACCAGTATATATTTTATTCTAAATTAGTAGCTATAATTGGTTAATTGAGTGATGGGGTTACAGTATCCCACTGGTGGAAGGGTATGGTCACAATCTGGCCCTCTGGTAGTGAGGATAAAATTTTTGTGGCCCACTCTATCATCCAAGTTGCCCATCCCTGATCTACATATATCTTCTCCAGGGTAAACTCAGTTGGGCTGTATCCAGAGCTTGTTTTCATTTACTGCCTCCACATCATTTTTTTGAATGCAATAAATTATATTTACATAAAAAGACAACAAACGAGTGATAAGAGTACTGTCACACAGCGTAATAACAAGACCTCAAACACAAAGCAAACAAAAGCAAATGTCAGAATAAATTAGGATGACAAAGACACAACAGAGTATATGATTAATACATGAGCGTTCTTAGTGTGACATTTCAATAACTTGGTTTGGTAACTTGGCTTGTTATGACATCTCAGTCTCACCAAAGTGTGTCAACGAATCATCTGCAATGAGAGGTGCCCACTAGATCAGCCCAATAACATACCTACTTTTACTCAATCCTTTTTTCCTCTAACACCAAAGCTAGGCCACCAAATATATACTTATCCTAGTTAAAAACCACATCAGGGCTAACTTTCACAACTCTTAACAACAGCGGACAGCGGATATTCATTATGGAAAAAAAAACAAAAAACAAAAAAACCCAGAAGGCAATTCGGTATGACTTATGAAGGTGTCCCGTTTGGGTCCATACAGAGGTCAACCTAGTGACTGGAGATAGAGATGGAGATGGAGATGGGAGGGGAGGGGGGTTGTGTTCAACTAGATTACCAGACCCTAAACAGCCTTTCTCCAATGCACAAGGCCTCTATACATACCAGGAAGGGACTCCCACTGTTAGCTAAGGGCCCTTTAGCATTGCTCTGGGAGGCTACTGTTTCTGCCACTGTCAGTGAGATGGATGAGGGGGGAAACAGAGACAGAGTCTATTTAGGCATAGTGACATCTTAGATTGTGTTTGACACGCAGCCCCCTCCCCAACTCCACTTACTCTCGCACAGTGAGCATATGGCATCCCAAAACGCTTACCCCCATATGCAAAAGAAATTAGATTAGGACTGACGATGATGGCCAAATTAGATTTGTCACGCTCACACACAAACAGACAATGTGTGCACAAGGTGGGGAAGGAACTTGTGTGCACCATACACACACGGGAGCGTACACAAGCACACACACTCGTACATCACACATGTGCACGCAGACATGCACACTTGCAGATTGTGTACGCACGTCTACTTGCAGATCACAGGCACACACATACATGTAAGGACACTCACACACAAAGACACACACACACATACACACAAATAAAGACACGTGTGCGGCACAAAAGGAAGGAATTGTGCAGAGAGGGGCAGAGAGGTGACACCATACTGGGCCAAAGACAGACGGAGTGATGGATATGATGGATCAATCATCCTCTCTCTTTAATCAGGACATCAGTCACCGAACTGGACTGTGGATGAGGGGCAGGGGCAGGGGTGGGTGGGACCCCTGGGGGAGGTTCTGGGGTAGATGGGTGAAGAAACGGCCAGAGGCGCTTTATAACCACATTTAACCTCTGATGAGCATCTTTATGGGTCGATGGAATGAGGGCTTCACACATTCTAATGGGCAACAAGCGTGTGCTTGTTTTACAGTGTCCTGTCAAGAAATACCAAGTTAGAGAGTTTACTTTTCATTGTCCCCTAATCCCTTTTTGTTTATTTTATAACTTCAGTACTTCCACTGACAATGTCATATTTGATTTTTATCTTTTTTTTTTTTCCATTCAGTGCCTAAAAATAGAGGCTGGGGCAAGAGTGAAACTATTGATTGCACATGCCTTTGACAAATTCAGGATGACATCATGCCAAAAAAAAAAAGAGAAAAGAAAAAAATATCTGCAAGCAGTATTAGCAAATCAATTGAGGACACAATGCTTTAGTCAAGCCCACTTCAGCACTTGTAGTTCAGTGAAGGAGACACCAGCTCTTATTCACGTCACTTCACAAATTTCTAACCCCATATTCAAACCCATAACTGTGACAGTTAAAATCAGATCTCTAACATCTTGATTCATTGCTGGTAGTCTGTCAAACCTATCACTGGGACTGATGCAATCTGCAAAACAACACACACACACACACACACACACACACACACACACACACACACACACACACACACACACACACACACACACACACACACACACACACACACACACACACAGAGCACCTCTTGATTACCAGCAGAACCAACCCTGGAAGACACTGTGAAATTAGCCTAGCTGCTTTCTCCATGCTTTCCAATGGGAGGAGAGTGCCAATGAATGCTAATATGACCAGCCCTCTTACAAACGGTGTCAGCCCTATGTTCCTTCATCCCTATGGGTTAGCTATCAGTTAAGGTTAGGTTAAGGTAAGCATTGGTTATAAGGTTAGGGTTAGATAGAGGTTGAGGTTAAGTCAGGCCAAGGTAGGTTACGTCAAGTTTAATGAAATAAGGTTGAGGGAACATAGACACACTCCCTTACTAAAAGCCCTGGCTCCGACCCAAGTCTTACTGGGGGCAGTCTTTTCAATGTTCACACACACACACACACACACACACTATAGGCTGAGACACACACGATAAGGCATTGGCTGGAATTTATTTTGCAGCTGCACACTTATGTCATATCTGTGAAGGATTTGAGGACACACACACACACACACACACACACACACACACACACACACACACACACACACACACACACACACACACACACACACACACACACACACACACACACACACACATTTGCCATGATCAAATACAAACCCTCTGGAATCTTGTCCAAAAGTCATTCTTCCATGTCGGAGAGAGAATCGGGGTTTGAGGCTGGGTGGATGACATTTCGGTTTTATGCATGCGTGTTCATCAAAGCACCTTGTCAGTGTTTTCAGAGGACAACATAGCAACCTCTTTTCACTCAAAGCCAATCCAGATAAGAGAAAACCTGACAAAGACGGATGAACAGAACAAGCACAGCCTGGAGAGGGTGACAACACTTTGACAACACTTTTTGTTAGACTAAACAGATACTGATAACGTCGTGTCGTAAGGTACACTCCAAAATGCCCCTCTAAATAAGCGATTTGATCGGGTACTGATCCCTTAAAATCTTAGCTCTTTTTCATAAAAAGGTGATAAAAGAATCTGCTCATTTTACTTTTATCCAGTGGGTCTTCATTATAAGAAAATCTCTGGAAATGAATGACTATCTTGAAACAAGGTGGAACAATCCAGCAGCACACCATCACTTGATTTAAAAAATTGACTTGAGAGAAGTTATTTCGCCACACTGGTGCATTCTGGGACTCACTGCTGATTTAAATTAGTTTTTGTATTGGATATGGATAGTTAGCTAGTTTTAATATACTAATTTGCATGCTCTCTTTTCTGTATAGAAAGATATTCTTGATTTAGTTAACGCCAGAGAGGAACACAGGGTCATCGACATCCCACGGTAATCCAGACAACTTGATTTCACAACTGATAACAGCCAACAAGTCCATATCTAAGAGATAAACCTGCATCATACCGGCAGCCTGTCAAAAACTCCAAACTGCGGCTACGTGACTTCACTCTATTCATAAAATCGAGTTTGCACTGTACCCGGGAGACCAAAATATACCCGCCGTCATGAAATGTTAGCTTAATGCTACACTGATGAGCGCTGACTGAGGAAGTGATGTATGACTATAAATATAACTCCTGTGTCTTGCGTGAGCCTCTCGCCTTAAGTCTGTTGAGTGATGGTTGGATGTTGAGTAAGTCCTTGGCTCCTTCCTATTTGCCGGTTCTTGGGCTTTCACACACTCGCTCATTACTCACAGCGCCACTGTGACCCTAGTCATCAGGAAATGCCCATTGTTACAGTGAAGAACAGCAGCAAGCGGAGAGAGAGAGAGAAGGTTGTGTGCATGTGTGATAGGTGTGTGTGTGTGTGTGTGATAGATGTGTCTTTCTTCCTGTTTTTAGTTTCTCAGGAGTGCCCCCCCTCCACACACACGCACATATAATAGATGCACACACACACACACACACACACACACACACACACACACACACACACACACACACGCACATACGCACTGTCATGCTTTCTGTGGGCAGACTGTGGGAGAAAAGGGGAGCCAGAAGAAAGAGGAGAAAGATGAAAGAGCTGAAGGGGTAAATCTCATTCCCCCTGGACCAGAGGATATGCCAAAAACACACTGAGGAGTGCTGGAGAGTCTTTTGAGTCAAACTCTTTATTCCCCTGCTGTTTTGACATAGAATTCAGCTCCCACAGTCGATGCGGTGTGCTGACACAAAATGCAATTCATCTTCCCATCAATCCTTCGCCCTTTCATACAGTTTCTTCGGTCGAGTAAACACAAATGTCGCCACGCCTCGCTCACCGGCAGTTCTTAATTTCAGCTTTTTCTTTTTCTTTTTTTTTTAACCAATGCCTAAACTTTGTTTGTGTCGTTTTTTAAACGGACACGACCTCCAGGGGTACACGGAGATGAAGAGGAGCGGGACCGTCCTTCTCAGATGCAGACAGAGACAAGAGCTTAACCAGATCAGCTTCCACCGCCCAATTCTTCAAACCTGACCTCTGACCTCTCCATTTGGCCTGTCAGAGTCACCTGTCTCTCTCCCTTTCTCCTCGTCCAGTCCCCCCTCGAGAAAGAAGATCCTCCAGCTGCGCTGACCACAGCTTGTCACGTAGATGTTGGTGACAGCCGAGGTCCCTCCGAGTCTTTTGTCGTTGGGGTCATCTCTGAAGATCCCCTAACACTTAATTACACCTCTTAAGGTGAGGGGGGGGGATGCAACCGTCACATGTGGAGCAGACCCGAGCCCTTCAGTGGCCTTGACAGAAACAAATCATCCGAAGGAAGACATCGGGCATATGGTCTTCGTCGCGAATGGGGAGATGTTTTAAGGGTTAGTGATTTTGAATTGAGGACATTCTCATGGTGGTCGTTTTTAAGTGATGGTCAGTCGGAGGATGGACATCTGGTCACTGGTTTAATAGGTGTGTGTCGGGATCACACACCTATTAAACCGGCATGATCCCGAGTATGACGGCATGAGAATATGTTGTAATATGTCAGAATAAATCGCACACAAAGCCTTTTTTTTTTTTTACATTTTCAGGCTGCTGCACTGTGATCGTCAAAACATGAAACCATGTTCCCTTGTCTCTTCTATCACACACACACACAAACATACACACATGTTCGACTTCATCAAGTCAATTTTTTGTTCACATCAATAAAGGGATGGGCATCAATAAAGATGAAGTAGCACATTTGAAAAGAATGGCAATGGTTGCTATTTGTCTTGTGGTTCCCCGTGACCTCCGCCACCTGAGAGTATCACATCGGAGATGTAAAATAACCCAGTTCTTTCGTAAAGGCAAGAGCATTTCCACTCCCTCCGGTTTTTGCCTGCTGGTTGCAATTTAAAGCTGCAATTCTACACAAAATATATTGTATCATGGCAAATTAAATAAACCTCATAATATCTCAAATTTAACACAAATCTAACCTAACCTCCTAACTAATCTTTTACTTAAATACTAACATATAATAATTTAGTCATCACTGATTCTTAATCATTTTAGTGGCTTTTAACATCATGGCTTAGCCAGACAGTGATAACATTGATTTCCCATACTTAGAGCAGGTTTCCTCCATCATGACAAGGGCTCAGGTCTGATGGTGCATCTTCTCTCAGTAAAAGCCACTCAACATTAGTATTGATTATTCATTGATTAGTAAGTAATGAAAGATTTTCACTGAGGCACAGTGGTTGGTGCAAAGGCAACCCATCTTATGTGTGAGCATGTTAGCATGAGTATGTGTGAGCGTATTAGCATGAGTATGTGTGTGTGTGTGTGTGTGTGTGTGTGTTTGTGTACGTGGTCATTGTGATTCCCTGTCCCTGGCCAGTGGTGTCTCCATGCTCTTGTCGTTGTGCTTACATCCTAGGGAGAGTCTGTGGGGCTGTCTA
Organism: Lampris megalopsis; assembly: GCA_022114975.2. Lineage (NCBI taxonomy): Eukaryota > Metazoa > Chordata > Actinopteri > Lampriformes > Lampridae > Lampris > Lampris megalopsis. Next base: position 1,726,806 of record JAJHIY020000120.1, read on the forward strand.
CTTCACTGACCTTCTAAGAATACCCCTCCACCTCCTCCTCCCCCTCCTCCTTCTCTCTGTCATCCCTGTCTCAACCTTCCCTCCTCCGGCCATGTGCCTCCCTCTCTTCCTCACCTCCCCCAAGCTCAGCCCCTGGGGTAAAAGAACTGTTCTCATTCAGGGCAGTGTATAGGGAAAACTTGCGCTCAGGTCCCCACCCCCCCTCCCCCCAATAGCTCTTTATGCCAAGACCCCTGGGCCATCAACATGACAATGTTACAATGTGCAGGGCCTTTTTAAAAGAGATCCTGTGTTTGTTAAGTGTTTTTTTCTTCTTTCTTTTTTCCCTTCTCTGAAGAGCGACCACGGGCCAGGGGCAGAGGACCTGAAAAGTTAGCGTGAAAAGAGACGGGCGACTTTGATCACACAATGTGAAAAGGGGTAAAGGGGTGGACTTTTTGATTAACTCGACCTAGAAGAGCTTGGATCTGTGTCCCTGGGTTTTCAGAGTTTGATAATGGTGGTTCAAAGCTAGGATAATAATCTGTGCTCTGTCAAAGTGGGCGCAGTGCCGCATTATGAAAACACAGGCCCAGAATAAATAAATGTCATCCAGATTTAGGCATTCATAATGACTGCAACTGTAGAATCAGTAGTGGTTCCTCGATATTCATCAATTCAAGCGAGCCAATAATAAGGGTTGCACGAGCCGGAGCCGAAGAAACCTGGTGTTGCTCCCCTTACAGAATTACCGAAGAAAGAAAGAAATCAAAATAAAATCTAAGAAGAACAGAGGAATTTTATTTATGAGTTTTGTGGGAGAGGGGGTAGAATTTAATCGGTAGAGGGGAGTCTGTGGTCTTTCTTGGGGAGTTTTTCGCAACACAGTTACTTCAGTGGGAAGTACTGCAGCTTTCTCAGAGACGAGATGCCTCTGGTTAACCTCAACCCTGAAAATCAATCAGCTATTATTTCACAAAGTCAACCATTAATCTGGCAAGTACTTCCAAATAACCCCATTAAAAAAAAAAGAAGCAGTCATCCTTTGACACATACATCTTTAATCTTTGATTGACATGTGGTGGTTATAATTGACACATCCAAATGATTCCTCAGATTACCTCTGCACAGCATCCTCCCCAATAAGGATTAGAGAAATGTGAAACCTGCTCTCAGGATCTTGGAAACGCTCTCAAACCCTCTTTTGCGCCCTCCCCCTTCGTTTTATTGCCTCTCCACCCACCTCTACCATTTATCCCAGACACCTATGCACAGAGCAGACAAACTGCAGATTCATCCATGTTTCTCAAAATTACTCTTTTACCTCATGAGAACCACTTGGAAAGTTTGTTTTCCCCTTTCCTCTATGAAACACTTTCCATTATTCATCAAAAGGCAGCTTTTAGGCGCCCCCTCTCTCTTCCTGTCACACGGCAATGAAGAAAAAGGGGGGGAGGGAAAATGTGTCCCTTGCTCTTTAATGCTGATTCCTCTCATCTAGGGAACTCACAGATCATTAAATTGAAATACAGTCAAGTCACAGTGTCTTCATTCATTCACTTCAAGCAGATGGGTAGGAAAGGGAGAGCAGGCAGGCGAAGGTATTCCTGGAAGGGTAAAAACCCTGACTTGGCCTCAGTCGCTGGCACTGACATTGCCCTACGTTTCTTTTGGCTTTACTTTGGATGGCATCTATATGCCTGTGGTGGTAATGACTCACAATGAGAACATCTTGTACAGAAGAATAGAGCGGCCTTGCAGGTGAATGCAGGGTGATTAACAAGTGCAAACCCAAAGGCCCGATTTTCAGTTCTTCCGAAGAATAACTCAAATGGCAACTGATACCAATTCACTGGGACTAAAAGCGCTCTTGATCTGGGGTTCAAACATAACAACAAACAACTCCTTGCTAACAAATCATCTCTCTCTGCTAAAATTATACTCTGTGACACACAGACCTGCAGGTAAAAAGAAAATAGCAAAATGACAAGAACATTTCTTTTTGTGGTTGGAGTGTTTGAAGCTTGAGCGTTGTGACCTTTTAAAGTTGATTCACTGGGCTTGAATTATGTGTTTTTAAATATAGTAATGCCAGTTTATTTCTAGTTCAGCACTCTGGGGAGAGTTATCACAATGGCCTCATTTTGCCAGTGTGGGATGGCAGACTTTAGTGCAGGACTGTGCTATTGTCAAGTGATTTTCCCCCCTCCTTGTTCTGTCTGTCAGTGGGTTATCTGATATTCCTGCAACTGTATTTTTTAACTCTGATAATGCCATCCTTTTAGCTTGTGATAACACATGAAACGTTTAAAAATGGACAATGACTTAAGGTCATTGCCATGTTCGAGAGTTCAAACGGGGACAAAGTATGACATAAATCCAGATTAAAATGTTGTCCGCTATCAGAGATGGCAGCAAAACAATAATTAATGTCTCTCGTTTTTTTTCAATTCAGACTTCCAAGCTTCTCATTTCTGTGTTTATTCAACTTAGGAGGAGGAGGAGGCTGCCTGCTGAAGTAAAGGAAACTTGTTATTTAAAGGGACAACTTGTTATACCATTTGTGCCAAATAGCTGTCATCTATTACATCTATATATAGATATAATAGATGGGTAGCCTATAATTTGTATAGCTATGTATAACCTCTCAGCACTCATCTAGAAACTTATCCTGCGTCAGTACAGGCCGATGCATAATAAAAACCGAAGCTGTTTACAATAACATGAACATCATCCAGCAGTCCCAGTATTGTGAATAATGTGCGGAAAAATCTGAGTAGAACAGCTCTTTGGATACCCTGGTATTGTGTTTCTACATTTCTTCGCAAATAAACGTCATTCGGCATTTTACAAAAAGTAAAACTCGCATTTTTACATCGATGACAGACCCAGGTGGAACTCGGATTTCATGTTCGTTTTGAGATATCCGAAGCAAGGCGGAAAATCCCGAGCAAGCGCGGTGCATGCTGGCAAAGAAAAAGCCGTCGACTGTCCGCCATCTTTTTTTTTACCGCAGGTTAGCAGGGCAAATAGCAACCTGGTGTTTAAGAACATTTCTTAAATACACAATTGTTTTAGCCCATCCGCATTATCGGTTATTAAGAAATAACGTGCTATTGGAAAATTAGGTGGTAGAACATTTCAGACATCGTGCATATATCATCCATAAAACAATAGTTTAGTGTGAGCGTTCGACTTGTGGAGGTGGGTCAACATGGGCCGCTCCAGGAGCCGCAGCTCGTCCCGCTCCAAACACTCCAAAAGCAGCAAGCACAGTAAAAAAAGAAGCCGGTCCCGGTCGCGATCCAGAGACAAGGAGCGGGCCAAGAAGAGGTCCAAGTCCCGTGAAGCTAAGAGAAGCCGGCGCAGAGAATCTCGATCTCGTTCCCGGTCCACGACCGCTTCGACCCGCAGAGAAAGACCAGCCTCGCCGCCGGAGCGCATCGACATCTTCGGCAGGACGCTAAGCAAGAGGAACGCGCTAGACGAGAAGCAAAGGAAAGAAGAGGAAGAAAAGAAGGCTGAGATGGAAAGACAAAGAAAGATGTGAGTGTGGTTAAAGAGAGGCCTTGGTTGCGATACATATTTCCTTTGCACTGCAGTGGGTGCTAAACTGACAAGCTAGGCTCTTTAGCACCATTTAGCTAATGTGGCTACAATTCTGACACGCTAATGTTAGCTTGCTAGCGCCAGCCACCCTCAGTGTCCTCAACGTTGCCAAGCAGAGATTGCTTGCGCAATAAGACCTAATTGTTACTCACCTGCAGCACCACAGTGGCCGGGTCACCATTTTTGCACCTTCATTAGTTAGCAGTTAAACTTTTAGTTGCTGGATGAAGTTAAGATTATACAACTCCCAGTGTGGGCCGTTTTACTGCTAAGCTAATTCCTCTCACTTTGACTTAATTTAGACGCAACTCTACTTTTAATGGAAGTCCATGTATCCGTGCCCTCCCGTCATTAGTCGCTCTTTCCTTTAGTAAAGTTTCTTTCCTGCTTAATTAATCATATTGAAGAGCATGCTGTTGGTAATTCATTACCTTCTGTGCTGTTCTATACTAAACTTGCCCATTTCTTGTTTTATTTCATCAATGGACTCATTGTTAACTTATTGTGCTGCTGCACGCGATTATGCTTGCTACAAACTACATAGAATGCAAAGTCAGCCAAAACTTTTGAAAAACTTTATTTTAATCAGCCATTTTAAGTCAGGAATTTGGGCCACAGAAACTGGTTCATGACTACCTCAGCAGCAAAGGAAAGTTGCTACCTCAGCAGGTACTCACAAAACACTGTCATGCTGCATGTCTTGAAATGCTTCCAGTGGACGGTGCAAATGCTGGCCTTGTCCCTATTCATTGTCTGCTGACAGTTGATATCATTCTGACAGGTAGGTTACTATTGTGGAAGAGTGTGTGTGTGGTAGCCAGAGGCACTGACACCTGAGATCCTAAACTATGTCCCACACCTGGTGTTCGCAGTGGTCCTCTTTTTTGTTTTTTCGTTTATTTACTGCTTTGTAGCCACAGGGCCACTTAACTGGCTATACAAATGTAAATATCAATACACAGACATTAGATAAAGAAGGACTAGGTTAGGGTGACGTGTCTGGTTTCCCTGTGGCTGACAAAATCAAATCAAATCTACGGAGGGCAGTTTTTGTGTTTGTGGTTGTGCCAGAAGCAATACGGCAACACATCACTGCACTTGTTTTCTGTTCCGAGTGCAGTTTGCAGAATAAAGGAAGTTTAAAAGCATTTTGGTGATTTGATCACTACCTGCTTATTAAACCTATTTCAGTCTGTTTATGTGCAGGAAGGGCTAAATGACTTCTGTTGGGCTTGATTTGGGTTAGATTCATCTTATACTATAGAAAAGAAGGAACTTACACCTATCACTGCCACTACCATGATTACAACACAAGTACACATAAAGGATGCACATTGTAAACGAGAGTTTTTCTCTCTTAAAATATCTAAGATTTTCTTGAGCAACATATCCTCAGCAGGGCCCATCTGCTTTATTTATGAAAACTTGCTGTTATTTTTTTTCCTTTTAACAGTTAAGGAAAACATCATAATAGTCCGCTTATTGAATATTTTGATATTCTTATTTTTCCCTCAAAATGTCTGTCATAAGCACATGTGATCTGATATGGTAGTTGTATTCCATAAATCTCTTCTACTTAGCATTGGTTTTATCATTTGTACACACAATTATGCAAAAGACTAATTGATTTCTCATCTCCCCCTATCTGTTTCTTCTCCTCCTCTGTAATCCACTCCCTCCTCCCCCCATTTTTCTATACCTCTCCTCTCATTTTTATGTCTGCAGCCGCCAACAGGAGATTGAGGAGAAGCTGATCGAGGAGGAGACGGCGCGGCGCGTGGAGGAGATGGTGGCCAAGCGGGTTGAGGAGGAGCTGGAGAAACGGAAGGACGAGATTGAGCGGGAGGTGTTGCGGCGCGTGGAGGAGGCCAAGCGCATCATGGAGCGACAGCTTCTGGAGGAGCTGGAGAGGCAGAGACAGGCCGAGCTAGCCGCTCAGAAGGCCAGAGAGGTAACGCTCGGTCGTTTGGAACGCAGTCCCCCTTCCCTTCTTCCAACCCCATTCTCACCTTGTCCCACCCATGCCTACCTGTGCCTCCTTGCCGGGGCAAGTGGAATTGGCAGAGAGTCCCTCCCTCCTCTAACTCTGCAGAACCTAACCCAGCCATGGTACAAGTTTCGCCACAGTCAGGGTTAGAAGTTAAGATATGGATGTCAGGCTTGGTAATAACGGTCTGGCTGACAATGAGGTGGTGATTCAGATTGAAAGAATTAGCTTTTTAATGCACGCATTAGTTGGTTTGAACATGACAATTAAGAACTAGCTAAATCTTGACTGACACTTAACAGTGGGGTTGGTGAGAGTTTTGCCATGGCAGAGTTGGAAAAACTGAGTTTATTATTCTTTTTTATCACCCCTCCATTCAGTTTGACCTCTTTTATATATGTAAGCATCTCAATTTATGTTTCCAATAAAGAGCTCTTTAAGATGACATCCTGTTTTCCTGTGCCTGTCTCTATGTCTATCAGTGACCAGAGGCCTTTAGCCAGTTTTCTTACCAGCTTAATAATACAAAGACCTTAGTTGTATCGGTATCAAATGTATTATAATTACTGGCCTAGTCTTGCAGACCAAGCTGTAGGGAGCATCCCAAGCCTTTGCTTTTATAACCGAAACCAGTAATTTCTTTGGACATTTTCTGGGGTTGTGTATTCATCATTCTTAAAATACCAGGGCTTATGTCTTAATAAGTTCTTCTTAGAGCCAGTAAACACTGCAGGGTTACACAATGAAATAAATATTACTAAATGGTTCCCTAAAGAAAGCTATTCCTCTTATTAAGAGATTCTTCAGGGAACCTTTTGGGGCTCCCCAATGGTTGCAGATTGAGCAGCCTCCCTCAAAGCTTCTTTCTTTTCAGAGACTAAATTCCAGACAGTTTTCTTAAGACCCCCCTCCCCTTAGCGTCCCAATGAAATTAAGGTTTGTTGACATTACATTAATAACGTATTGTAATTGCGAGGAGCAGTTGAAGCCTTGTGACCTGGACCTGCACAAGGAGCAGCCACTGGCTTGGTACTAATAGGGTTAGAAATGTGGTCTCAGGGCACCTCCTTCACCAACTTGGACTTCATTTATTGGACCAGTTCCCCCTCCCTCCCCTCCCCTAATCTTAGTAGTTAAGAGACGGGGTTTACTGTAATGTGTGTACCAAAAGGAGCTGCAAAGCAGGACAATATGCTGTCTTGTGTTTGCAGTGTCCTTGAGCATGGGACTTAATGTCTACCTGCTTACTTTTTTGTTAATTGCTCTGGATAAACATGCAAACTGCCTTGCCACTCAAAGACATTAGAAACTCAAAACGGGCTGGGCTCCCGTTTTATCCTTTTGGCATTTAGACAACTAATGAGGTTCAATCTGTTCGATGAGAAATGTTAACTAGAAAATTTGTTTGACTCACTGACAGTTTGTCATGCACAGCTTTTGTACAGCTTTTCTTTACCACCCCCCACCCACCCCCGCCATCTTCCCTTCCCCCATAATAATCTTTGTTTTGAGAAGCTCCTATTGATGACATCCGCTCTGGGATACATAACAATGATGGACCAGCTCATTTCCTGTTTCCTGTCTGAAAAGGTCAAAAATCTCTGGTCTAACCTTTTTGTCTTTTAATCCTGATCTTACATTTACATATTTAAAATTTTCTTTAATACATTTGAATTTTTTGTTTGTTTTGTGGAAAAGAAACAAATGTACTCTATGTCCTCACCACTTGCTTCTCCCGTAGGGGTCCTGCTAAGTTTTGTGTTTATGATACATATTTTCTTTTATTCGTTTTTGTCTATTTTGGACGCAACTGTTAACACTACCACCTTCCTAACAAGCACTTGACTTGATCTGGCCTGCAGTCTCCCAGCTTGCCCATGACGCGTTCTATGTTGTACAGTAACTATACCTGCAGCTCGCTCTGTCCCACTCAGACACCCACACACACACACACACACACACACACACACACACACACACGGGCACTCACACACACACACACACACACACACACGGGCACTCACAGAGACCATACAGACAGACACAACATTGTGCGCTCTGCTTCACCCTGCCTCTGGTCTCAGTGGGAGCTGAGCGGCGGTAAAGAGAGGAGAAAGGAAAAATGAGAATGCAAGCTGGGGCTGCAGGCGCAGGCTAAGCGGTACAGAGATCAGTATATTAAGGGGAATACCGCGGGCGCGGTATGGCAGAGTTTCCCCCTACCTACCTACCTACCTACCCACCCACCTATCCACCCCAGGAGCGCCTCTCTGTCTCTGCAGGGGCCACACAGTCTGGACGAGACAGTAAATATTCAACCGTTTAATGCCGAATGCTTTCACCAGTTGTGTAGGTACATGGGCAAGGAAAATGCGTAGGTATACGTGCATTGGTGAGCCAAAACTATTCCCTCCTTTTATTCATATCCTTTTATTCCTCTTGCTTATAATGATAAGAAAAAAGAGGCATATTTTTTTAAAAAAAAATTCCTCTAGAATGTCATTTATATGTATTCTATTTATGACTGGAACGAGTGGGCTTTCTCCCTTCCCTATTATTTTAAAAATTCTTGTTTAAGATGTCTCACAATCAGTGAATGCCCTTGGTGTGACATAGCCAA
>JAJHIY020000120.1:1737500-1747500 GCA_022114975.2 Lampris megalopsis
CATTTCAATATTTTCTGGTATCCCCGGGTATAAACTTGAACTTCAAGTTCAGTCAACAGTTATGAGCAGAGCAGGTGAACCCAGGCCCATGTCCCAAACTGCCCATGACTGACCCTGCAAGCTGGCAGCCTATAACAGGAAATGTGTCTTGTCTGTGATGAGGGGGCATGTGGGTGAATTTAATGGAGGAGAGTGGACGTTTCCTGTATGATGTAATGTTATTAGCCTTGCTGTGATATTGCTGCCCCCCACCCTTTTCCATCAAGACTGTGTTAAGAAAAGAAATCACACTCGGATAAGAGAAGAAAAAAAAACAAACAAAAAAAACGTAACGGTATATTTGAACGTTGTTTTATCGAAATCTGGAAAATGTCTACTGGGTGAATTGTACACATCACTTAAGTATACAGTCCACGTACTGTCCCTTACATGTGTAGTAAATTAACTTAGCAGTCTGACTCGGTTGATAACTTTTGGTTCGTAGAAGATGGCCAAGTTCAGGTAAGATGAGCTGTGCATGTCCGAGGTCAGCTGTGTGTGTGTGTGTGTGTGTGTGTGTGTGTGTGTGTGTGTGTGTGTGTGTGTGTGTGTGTGTGTGTGTGTTTGTGTGTGTGTGTGTGTGTGAGAATGACTGTGTGTGTGTGTGTGTGAGAGAATGACTTTGTGTGTGTGTGTGTGTGTGTGAATGAAAGTATTTGTGTGTGTGTGTGTGTGTGTGTGTGCACGCGCGTGTGTGTGAGAGTGTTAATGCATGCTTCTGACTGATGGGCTGACCTCAGGTGGGTATAAAGACTTTTTTTTGCGAGATTCTGAATTTGTCTTGTAATTTTTTCCCAGTTGTTAAGGGACTGAAAAATTTACCAATAAATCCATTGAATGCGCACCACCGAACTCTTGATTGAATAAAAGCTGAGGTGCAAAGAGAGATTTATGTGCAGCCTTTTGAAACCCACTGTATCTTGTTTGATGTGTGCTGAAAAGTCCGGATCAAAGCTCTTCACTCTTCAACTTTTCAAGGGTAATTTTTGACCTGGTCTGAGCCTGGGCCTATGCAGAGGAAAAATGAAATTGAAGCACTGGCAACATCTTGAACTTTGTCAGCAGGTTATTCTATCACCGAGCACAGTCCATTACCAGCCTTCAAATCTCTCGGGTCCCATACATCAGTGTCACGTTAACAAAATGGCCTGTAATAACATCGGCAAATTTGTTGGCACCTAGAGTGTCAAGACTTTTTTTTTTCTAACTGTGGGGATGAAAGAACTTAGATATATTTGCAGCCAAACGCCTCTGAATATGCTCCCATTTTACCAGCATCCTTTTTTTTAATATAAATTCAAAGTCGTTTAAAAGTCGAGTCTCGCCCCAAACACACGCCGATAAGATTAAGACTCTTCATAAGGGTCACAGGGTTTCGCCGGGGACTTGTTTTACAGCGCGCTCGGATCAGGCAGAAACTTTTCCCTCACTGATAATTCAGCCCTGAGCACGCGCAGGCAAATAACCAATTTAAGCGATGAATCAAGAGTCTGAATCTGATAGTGTGAATCTGATAGTCTGTGTTTTCAGAGATCGCGGATTAAAACACGTTGAACGGCTTGTACGGGATAACGTGTGTTTGCGTTGGGTGCGCACGTGCGCGCGCCCGCGCCATCGGAGCTCTCGGACGTGACGCCGCTGAAACCACCGACCCTCACCGCTGCTGCGTTAACTACACGCAGTGCTTATTGGGCTAAACTACAATCGATATTGAACCCTACATATTTTTTTTCCCCGTAAAATTGCACGCTCAAGTAAAAAAAACTATTTTTATTTTTTGAGTCTTTTTTGAAGTGTAGGCCCCTAGGCCCGCGGATAGACGTTAACGGGAATTTATTACGCTTTAGACTAAAAAGAAGTTGCAGTTAGAAATTTGGAAAATTGCGAAAAAAAAAACTATACACACACACACACACACACACACATATATATATATATATATATATATATATATATATATATATATATATATCACAAAACTTAAGTCAACAAAATATAGCTTATGAGTTATAGCTAATATTATTTATCTATATAAGCTAAAGAACCTATATTGTATATGCTGTTAAATGATATACTTATCAAAACAGGATTGTAATTTTGATTGTTTTCATCCTAGTTTGGTTTCAGACTGCACTACAATATGACAATGTTCATTTGGTTGCTTGGTTGTGTATTTCCCAGATGAGGCACGGGGCTTTATCAAAACTGCGTCCTGTTTAGACGCGTCAACGAAGGAATCGCTAGCAAACCTTGTGTGGGTTTACCGAGTCTTTGTCATCCTGGTCGAGACTCGGGGGGGAGGGAACTCTAAAGTAATAATTACCCGACGTTTTAGGGCATATTTTAGCAAAGGGAAAGTGGGTATTTTGGAACTGGAGAAACCAGCGGGCTTCCTCTCGCTTCTCCCGAGAATAGAGAGGATCCAAACCCGGGACGCTTCTTCCCATTGTGTGCGGCCGTGTGTGTGTGTGTGTGTGTGCGGCCGTGCGTGTTTTTTCCCCTTCTCTTCTACTTCTCCGCTAAAAAGGACTACCCAAAATATTAACTTGGACGTGTCTGTTGTGCCTGTTACTCATCTTTTACTCCAGCCTATACCAGAGTTTTCCGTCTGCCACGTTAATCTTATAACTTTTTTTTTTGTTGTCGTTGAAACAACAATGATGGGTTGTTTCCCCCCCCCTCCCTCAATATGGGTCATTATAATGTTCAGCTACAATAAACATCAAGTCAGTGCCGGGGCTTTCCTGCCGGCTTTGCCTTGAGTCTGACGTGCGTGTTGATTTAGAGGAGAAACACTATCAGACCCCCCCCCCCCACATGGGCGCCCTTCAATTATCTCACTGGTGTTATATCAGCTGATCATCAACTAAACCAACACGCACAATACACAGCGGCTGCCGTAAATACGCGCTGATTGAATTAAGCACGTGCAGAGTGTCGAAACTTCACAGTTCCCCCCTCCCCCCTCTCTCACTTTCTTTTTTGTTTGCACCTGTAATCTAACGTTTTCAAATGCACAATGGGGCCCGTATGCGAACTCCGGGTTACCTTTAAATTAAAGGCCATTGAGTTAATTTGATTGTTGATTTTTGTTTTCCTTCCTGAAACTGCCATAGCGTGTGTTTTCAGCTTGGTCTGGCTATCTGTGTAACGCTACACAAGGGATTAACGATGAATTCACACACGAAGAAGCGTCAGCCTGCTGAATAACAAGGGGTCCCGTTTAGAACAGGGGCGATCAGAGGCCAAATAACGGAAGAATAGCAAAAACAACCTCTAGCCTTACCAAACAGAAGAATTACCGATTTTTTCCTAATCAGAGTTAATAACATTTGCATAAAGGCTAGGCCCGATGTCTTTGACAATTCTTGAAGTGAATAAATATGAAGGGCTTCGCACGTTGCACGTTCACACAGATGTGGAAAAGAAACATTTTTCGGTTCCGTTTGACCGTTTCAAACTTTTTCTCATTTGTCCCGTGCTCCGCTTCACCGCTAGTCTGCGCTGTTGCCTTGTGGAAAAAAACCATAAACTGCACCATTACACTCAATTGAGACGCTTAACAACAAGGGTATATAATATTGGCTGAACGTGTATATAGCATTGCCTGAAGGAATGATATCCCCCCCCCCAGTTTTCACTACACAGCATCATCCATATAAATTTTAACTCTACAAAAGTTGTGTTGTTGTTTTTTTTTTTTACCTCTTTGAGGGGTATCTATCGCACCACACTACAGGTGGATAAACATGCCTATTGCCTCCGTAATAGGGTGCACAACTATGTATTGATTTTTCTCATTGTAAAAGAGAAAAGGTTGTTAGACGGCATTTTCTGAATTCGATTATCAATTCACTGTTGAAGTAAGTTACCCCGTTGACTGACAGGCGCGCTCCTATTGAGTTTAACGCATCGGTCCAATCAGGAAGGGCGGGGGGCGGAGCCTGGATAAAGCAAGCTCTGCCAAATATTCCGAGTCGTGGTTACTTGCAGTTACTTGCTATCCAGGCTCGGAGCAGCACTCAAGCATCCTTATGTTATCGCCCGGCATTTTGGACGGATCTGCAGGATTCAGCCGCAGCAGTTGTTTTGCGACGGAAAGAGACCTATAGTATGAGAACTTTCATCCCAGCTCGTTTGGTTTCGTTCATTTCCATATCCGATCACTCTATTAGTTTCTCTCACCTGATCTCATCGTTTTCTCCTCATTTTTCTACCGCTGTCATCCACAGCTCGTTTGCTGCCAGTTTGTTGCTCACCGCCTCCACCAGCTGAAACGAGGATATCTGGAGCCGTTCTCTCTCTCTCTCTCTCTCTCTCTCTCTCTCTCTCTTTCAACCTCCAGCCCTGTCTTGTGTGTGTGCGTGTGTGTGTGTGTATGTCTGTGTGTGTGTGTGTCTCTTCTCGCTGCCGCCGCTATCACACTTTGGATTGGTACCTGCATTGCTGGTTTACTGTGAGCCGGACTAACACGGGGATTTGTATTCGTCCGCTGCTCGGTCTGCAGTGTTGAGCACCAGCGGCGACACGGGTCGCCCCCCCTTCTCTCTGAGGAATGTACGCGGTGAAGACGGCGCTGTGAATAGGGGAGAATATCAACGACACTCTCCGCTGAATGAACTGCCGTGCGCCCTTTTTTTTGGGGGGGGGGTGTTTTTTTTTTCCTCCTCGCGTAGAAAGGCACTGACTCGGGAGCAGGTCTCTTGGCTGGAGATGCTCTGCGTTTGATCCGGTTCGTGTCCATCAGTGCGCGCGTCCCTGTCGCAGCCGCCGCCGCCGCCGGATCGGGATATAAAGAATTATTTTGTTTGATCGTCTTGTTGGTTTTTTTTTCGTTTGTTTTTTTTTCTTTTTTTTTTTTGCGGCTACTCTTCCCAGGGAGCATCTTGACGTCTTGTTTTCGGACATATATCGTTGTTTTTTTTTCTTTCTTCTTCTTCCCTGAGACGGATTGTGACCGGCCCGGAGGCAGCAATAATGGGGGACTCGATGTGGAGATATTATTTTGGAGTTTTGTTTATAGCCTGCAAGGTGAACTTGTCCCGACCGCTCATTCTGGAGTCCATCTATTGGAACACAACAAATACAAAGTAAGTCGCGCTCAGTCTCTCTCTGTCTCTCTCCCCCCCCCCCGCCTTCATTTTAACACAGATTACACAGGACAATAGGACATTTTACCCATTAGGAAGACATGTCTGAATGTGTGTGAGGGGTTGTTCATGGCGGTCGTCCTGCCTCTCATCTCTCATCATCTCGGGCCGTATTTAGGCGGAGTGGACGGACACAGGGCCCGTGCGTTACACTCCGCACCACAGACACAAAGGCATACGAGGCGGGATTGCTTAAGAGTTGGCGTTATTTATTTATTTGCTAGCGATTTGGCATATTTGGGGTGAGATATTTGACCGATTTCGGCTTGGTGCTACTGACGTTGGTGGCAAAACGACTTGTAGAGCTACGATTCATTTCACCGTCTGCTTCCCCGGTCACGTTTGTCTAGGCAAAACATGGGTGGTATTTGGTCCAAATATGACCAAAGTAGTTTAAATCAAAGAAAAATATAATGTATAAAATACGTTTTCAACTTTTTTTTTCCTTTTCAGCTTTTGATGGGACCTATATATATATATAATTTATTTTCTGGTAGTAGTTGGGTATAGGTCCAAATGTTGCGGGTTATATAGTGTCTGATGAAATAAATTACAATGTTTATTATAGCAGCCTGGCTTCAACAGACAGAAAATGAATGCTGGATGTGCTGTAGTAGTTAGATGAGGTCAGTGGTGTTTCACCATCCAACAGCTTGGTATGGGAAACCGCGCCAACTCACGGGCGCAAGTTCGGAAATAAATGAGAGACGAAGTGATGGTCAAGAGTACTGTAGGAATCGGGGCTGTGACATGGTCAGTGAGATGCAGACTTTCGATAGGTCACCGTGCAGCCGCTTGGTTTACAGCCGTGGTTTTTATCCGGTGCCAGCTCCTGCTCACGTCACCTGAGTGTGGCCCTGCATGATCACGTCGCCGCGCGCAGGGTTGGATCGTGGTTATTACGCACGTCAGACGGGGGACTGTTTGGGGCCCACAGACCGGCGGAGGGCGCCTGTCCGTGCGCCCGTTTCCCCACAAGCCGACCTCCGAGGTGTCGTCTGATAATTTGGTTTCTGGCTCCGAGTTACAGTGCATCCTCTGTCCCTCCATTCTCCGGGGCGTAAAACAAACACACGCAAACAGGAGACAGTGAAGTGTAATGATAGTCTGAACAGGTGTCCGTTGATTGGTCATATATATATGGGCAATGAGGACACTTACAACGACCGACCGACCGACGGGCGTTGATTTGTTCCCCACGGAGAGAATATTGCCCCCCCCCAACCCCCAACATAGTACCATGACCATGTGACGGTACAGCATAGCAGGCCGGATGTTGCGGTCCTGCTTCAGGTTGCCGTAAGTTATGTCGTCATAGTACTGCCATTGTCAGCCTGCTTCAATCAGAGCGCCGCAAAGTCAAATTTAAACACTCGTTTTGCCATCGCGTCTACAATCCCCGATAAACACAAAGATCAATGGATGTAACTTACACCTGTTGTTTTTTTTTGCCCCCCCCCCAAAGAGTTGCCGCTTTGAGATGCCGCATGCAGACAGATCCTCCTCGGCCTACTGACACGGCCCATCTATCTATCGATTGAGTTAATCGTCAATCAACTCACAGGCTGGCGTATCACACGCAACATAAATCACATTAACATCTATCTGTCTATCTATCCACACACACACACACACACACACACACACATATATACATTTTGTGGAAATGAAAATGCTACTGTTACTCGAATTTCGCTGATGGTCTTTAATGTAGGGATAGGGAGGTGTGATAGTGTGGCGGCTGTGGTGTCTGTGCCATTTGACCACCATTTGGCAGAAATGGCACTGAGGCAACAGACACGCGAAACGGAAAGCATTTGGGTCCCGAGATGCAAACGGATTGGTCTCACATTAATTGCGCAATGGCGTCGAAAAGAAGAACCTGACGAGTTGGGTTGTGTTGCAACGTCTGGCCGATAGCGCGCGCCTTCTGAAACGTATACCGCGGTTTAAAGTGAAGTCTGCGCCCCCGCTTTTTAACCAACCAGCGGGTCGTTTTGTGTTCTCGGGACACCTTTTCCTCTCCGGCAACACGAGAGACAACACAGCAAAAACTACCGGCCTTTCAAATTAGCGTGTCATTTAACTTGGCGTGTCACCCTTGCATTTGAAAAGCACCAAAATACGTGTCCACCCTCGGCGCAAGTTTAGAGGGCGCAACCAATGCAACCGGCATACCGCGGAATCAGTGTGTGTGTGTGTGTGTGTGTGTGTTCTGTCTGGGTGAGAAGTTCACCGGTAAGGACCAGGCGAGCACGATTCTTAGGGCGGAGTGATACGACGGTGTGACCAGACACTGTTTTTCACCATGTCATTTAACTTGGTGTTCATCCGAAAGAGACACAAAGCAACGTGCACCACCAGCCTTACAGGGCCCTTCAGCAATGCCGCCTTTTTTGGGGGCCGACATTAGGAACGCGTCGCTTTTTAATTTGGAAATTTGGACAGTAGGGTAAACCTGGCGTCTATTCATTAATGCGTGTTGTTTTTTTTTAATTAGAGACGTCGGGCTGAATAAAAGATAGTCCAATGTTTCCACGGTTCAGTGAAGACCTTGTGCCCCTCATGACATTTTCAGTCAGGCTTATTAAAACAAAATCCAAAAATGGCTGAATGTCTTGGGTCTGGAGTTCAGCAGTATGTTCGACAGATAGACATCTTGTCGTCTCTCCCTCCCTCTCTCTGTCTCTCTCTGCCCCCCCTTAACTTGCGTCCGTTCTCTGCCTATTCAGGGTGGATGAATGTTAGCAATGTGAAGGCTCCAGGCCAGTCTAATGCCTTTGTGTGTAGGCAGAGGGATGAGGATAAAGAAACAGCAAGGCAAAGTGTGCGTGTGTCGTCTGTGTGTGTGCATATTTCTGTGTACATACGTACGTACGTATGTATGTACGTATGTACATACGTACGTATGTATGTATGTATGTATGTATGTATGTATGTATGTGCATGTGCAGTTTGTGTGTACTCGTGTGTATATTAAGCTGCACGTTAAAACAAGCTCATGGAAGAAGAAGAAAAAAAGCAACCCCATTCCTCGAAGCTCAGGGCTTTGGCTATTTAACCTCGTTATTTTTTTGGTCTTACTACTTAACTACCTTTTTACGTGAAAAAATAAACTACCTAAAAAGACTGGTCCCCTCCCCTCCCACACACACACATGAACCTCCCTGCCCTGGTAATCCATTTTGTAGATGGTATCAAGAAACAAAAGGGAGAGCTCGTCTACATGGTTTATGTAAAAGGAACGCTCCCTCTCCTCCACTGCAGTTCATTAAGAGATTACATAGAAGCCTAAAGGCCCTTTGTGACCAGGCAGCGATGGGGGCACCTCCACGGGTCCTTGTGTGAATGGGTGGTATGGTTGGAGAGGGGGGGGTAGTGGTGGTTGAAGGTATGGAAAGAGAAAGAGGCAGAGGGGGGGCATAGAAATGCAGATCTGTCATGAATGACTGAGGAGGCCCTGTTCTCAATGTTGTAATACAGCCGTCCCGTTTCCTCCTCCCATCTATCCATCTTTCTTTCTTTCTTGCTTGCTTTCTTTCTTCCTTTCGGCCAGAGACTCAAGCAGTTGAGAGAGAAAATCCCTCGTTTTAATTTAGCTTCATCTGATCGGCAGGCAGGGTGAAGGAAGTGCTGAACTTGCTGAAGCAAAATAGAGAGAGAGAGAGCAAGAGAGAGAAAGAGGGAGAGAGAGATAGGTGAGTTAAATGTTAGATCCTACCTTGTTTGACACATGGTTCGTAGTGGTGGGGATTTGGGGAGCCGATGGGACTTTTTAGAAAATCTCCTGCCCTGAGAAAAGTTGATGACTGCCTTTGCGTTGGCTGAGGCGGGGGAAGAGAAGGTCTGAGAGGACAGAGAGAAAAATGGGGCAGAGAGAAAGAATAGCGCTAGAGAAAGATGAAGGGAATAAAACGCAGGGAGAGAAGAAACCGCTTGGGCCCCTTAGAGGTGGGGGTGTTGGAGGGTGTGTGTGTGTGTGGGGGGGTTAATTATGTCTAGGCCCACTAAGATCCCATAGGCCTGGATTACAGGATGAAAGGTAAGGCCAGGGGCATGAAGGCAGCCAACAAGATGGGGACGGGGTGGGGGAGGTGGTGGTGGGGGGGAGGGGGTTAGGAGTGACAGTCGGTGGTGGAGGGGTTAAAGTCCGTCTGCCCATCCCCTCGGCCAATTGAGGGCCAAATCCGGGGGCACAGCAAAGCATGGTAGAGTGGATTAACCCTCGCTATGCCGAGCCCGGCTTCTTTTTTGTCTGCCGCCTCGGCGAATCCCCGTTGTCGCCACTGCGAGGGATTGAAAGTCAAACAGTTGTTGTGATCCACCCAGCCCTCCGTCGGCGTTCCTTGTGGTGTGCCTCCCTCTCCCACCCACCCACTACCACCTTTGTCTCCACCATGTTTTCCCATAACTTCAGGGCTACAAGGAGCAGAATGGAGGGGCTGGGCGGACGGGGATTACACCCGGGCCGTCACCGTGGCGGTGTTTTGTCACTGGCGGGACACACAAATAGCAGGCCAGTGGTTTGAATAGACGCATAGATAGAGAGGAGAGGAGAGGAGTGAATAGTTTTGGAAAATAGAGATGTGCAGTGACAGGAGGATTCGGTGTGAGACCGGGGAGGAAAATGAGATGGAGGGAGGGCCAGGGCTGTTGGGAAGAAGGGCTGAGACATGCAGAGACACAAAAAAGAAAAATCATACTTTTTTTTCCTACTGGCAACAGATGTGATTTTCATAGCCCCAGGAGGTCAACCCACATACCCTTTTTGGCCTATCTTCTTTTGCCCATTGCAGCACATGAACACACAC
>JAJHIY020000120.1:1750000-1760000 GCA_022114975.2 Lampris megalopsis
GGTGTGAGAGTTGCAGCTGCTGACTGGGAGTTGTCATGGTGGCGGTGGGGGTAGAGAGAGAGAGAGATAGAGAGTTCTTACAGAGATCCCATAATGAAGACCCGTCTTTACTCCAGTTTTATTCTTTTACACCGAACCAAACAAAGGCGGCATACTGAAGTGCCAGCGTGTGGTGTTACACAGCGTGCCGGCGTCCTGCGAGCGAAGGCGGTGTGGCGTGACGTGTAACACAGCAGCGTCGGCTGGCCTGTCCTGCCCGCTGGCCCGTCCTGCCCGCTTGCCCGTTCTGCCTGCTGGCCCGTCCTGCCCGCTGTCCCTTTGGCACAGACGTTGATTCAGCTTCGTGACTACCTCCGCTGCCGGCTTAATGTCGGAACAACAATGACCCCCATCCCGTGTTCACACCTTTTACACAGAACGCCGAGGCAGATTAATGGCGTAGTGTCCCTGCCTTGAAAAGGCAGCCTAAAAAGCCTGAGAGAGAGGGGGAGCCAGCGCCTCCAACGGCTGTGTCTGTCTCCTCAGTGTCTCTGGGTGACCTTGCATACCTGGTGTTTTGATCTAATGGCTGCCAGTAGGGGGGCCAGGTGTCTGGTATTGCTCTCTCTCTCTCTCTCTCTCTCTCTCTCTCTCTCTCTCTCTCTCTCTCTCTCTCTCACACACACACACAGCCTCACCCATCCCAAAACACAGGCAGGGGAGTAGACAGTGTGGGTGGGAGGGATGGAACAAATGAATGAGCGTCCAACCTGACAACTTCTCTTTCTTTGTTTTGTGTCCTGTCTCTCTCTCTCCTTTCTCTCCATCCTCCCAAATTTCCTATGCTTTATTTCCTTCTGTTTTGCTTCAATACAGTCGAGAGCGGCCGCTGCTGCAGTTAATCAGTCTGCCAGCAGCTAGTCCTTAACCACACTTGCAGCCTGCTTTTCTCTCCCCTCCTCTGGTCGCTTTGGTTATACAACATTTGGTATTAAGCGGACTGGCTTGCAGACAGGGCACTGTAATGGAGACGCTGGCACGCGCTCCGTTTGTGCTGCCGCCGAGACAGCGCTCACTTTCAGCTCCGAGGACGGGGGGGAAGCGAGATGCGGTTATTATGACACCCAATCTCTGTTGTGTTTTTCCTGTAGACAAACACTGTGTGTGTGTGTGTGTGTGTGTGTGTGTGTGTGTGTGTGTGTGTGTGTGTGTGTGTGTGTGCTTGCAGCTTGTGCATCCCCCCCCCCCCGGTAGCTTTGTGTGTTTACACTTGTTTGATCTCTGGTAGGTGGGTGCCCACTCCCTATAAAGATAGCATTCATGCTACAGTGCTGACGTGGGCTCGGTTCTGTGGAGCACGCCGTCCCGACGCCCGCGCTGATATGATTGTCAGCCAGGTTGCAGTGAAATGTATCAGTGGATGAGACCGGAATACGACAAGACGTGCGTACTCCCGTAGACAGGTCTCTGTGTGTGTTCACATGTCGTGTGCGTCTGTGCATGTGTGAAGGTGGTCCATAGCTCGCGCACACACACGTGCACACACACGCGCGCACACACGCATGGATCCCAAACACAAAGAGGGAAGGGTGATAAGAAAGTGGAGTTATGAGATTGGGATCTATCGCTCAGCTCCTTTGTTAGTGGATGTTGTCATAAACGATGTGCGGAATTCAATTCCAGATCAGCCTCTTAGATAATAATAATAATAAAAAAACAGGGCGGCACGGTGGTTAGCACCGTTGCCTCACAGCAAGAAGGTCCTGGATTCAAACCCCCGGGGTTGTCAACCGGGGGGGGGTCTTTCCAGGTCGTGCTCTGTATGGAGCTTGCATGTTCCCCCCCGTGTCTGCGGTGGGTTTTCTCCGGGTGCTCCCGTTTCCCCCACCATCAGGAAGACATGCGTATTAGGATCCATTAGGATCCCCAGGTGCTGCACGGCGGCTGCCCGCTGCGGCTAGGATAGGATGGGGCAAATGCAGAGTGTAATTTCCCCACGGGGATTAATAAAGTATATATTTATAAAGAAAAAACAAAAAACCAGCATCCCCACCATTAGCATCACCGATCTCGTTGAACACACACACACATACACACACACTATCATATGAAAATATCCACATGCGCGCATGCACACTTTGACCTGTGTATAAACAAACACACATGCTAGCTAGGGAACACGCATGAATGGATGCCTCCAAGCACATTCATACACAAACACACACTCACAGGCACACACACTCTTGACCAAGTTCAGAGCGTATATATACATCTCTCTTCTTATGTTAGTTAAGCCCACGAGGCTTTTCCAAGGCCACTTCTCTCTCTTTCTCTGCTCCAGTTCTTCTGTCCTCTCTTGACCCGCCCCTCCTCTACCCCACTCACAGAGATGATGATCAGCCAGATGGCACCGTCGTGCGGGGACGTACATTTTCTTCCTCTCTCTCTCTCTCTCTTTCCCTTCTCACTCGCTCGCTCCCTGTCCATCAGTGGACAAACTGTACTACCACTGAGTGTGGCCTCGGGAGGTAGAAATAATATTCACTCAGCCTATTTAGTCGCTGTGTGTGCCTGTGCGTGTGTGTGTGTGTGTGTGTGTGTGTGTGTGTGTGTGTTGAACGTGTGACTATATTTTTCACGTGCTTGTGCTGGGAGCAAACCTGTTTTTTTTGTGCATTTTGCAGAGGGAAGTGAAAAAGAAGTAATATATGTGGCCGTGTCTTTAATGTGACTCAGTGGAAGAGCACAGCCAAGATGACAGAAAGAACATGAAGACGGATAGAAGAAAGAGGCACATATATATATATACACACACACACACACACACACACACACACACACACAGAATGGGAGAGTATATATATATATATATATAGAAAAGGAAAGAGAAGAAAGACGAAAAGAAGACAGAGTATTATATCTCCACAGATAAAAACTGATTGTGTGGAATTTTTTTTCCCTCTGCTTGCTATTTCATTTGGTGCACTCTTTGTTAATTATGAATTGGCTGTACTTTGCCACCGGTCCCCCGCGACTCGGCTCCCCTGCCGCCCTGCGGTGTGTGTCTTTGTAGTCAGAAGAAAGAGGCGCACTATGCCTGTTGCACAGCCCTACCCAGGAGAGCCGAGAATACTTAAAGAGATTCAAGTGTCATGGCTTGCACGCTCTCTCTCTCTCTCTCTCTCTCTCACTCTCTCTCTGGCGGGTCAAAGGTCATTGGGGACACAGTCGCACGCAGCCAACCTACAATCACACACATGTATTTATGCACCCTCAGCATGCATGTAAGGATCGACGGCGGCGTGTGACAGGAGAAATGAAAGAGGAAGCACAACTGGCTACCGGAGGGATGCGGGAACACGGAGTGGCCCCTGTTGCTTTGTTTTGCGCTGTATCTGCAATTGTTTGCATGTGTGTATACGCCTGAGCGTGCATATGCGTACACCCTTTACAGGTTCACTAGTGTCGACATGAAGGTTAACCTCATCAGACTAGCAGAGCACCCTCGACCGGTGCTCCCCCAAATGCACAGTGTGAGAGGCATATGCCGACCCATGATGTTGTAGCTGGTATTACTATCCTTTTCCATTTGTCAGTGTTTGCAATGGCTTGCTATCTATTTGCTCTCACGGCAACAAGAATTGTGCGCTCCCGGTTTCTTCCAGGCGCTCACAGTTAACATGTAAAAAAAAGTTAATCAGGCATGGGGCAAATCCATTCAGCACATAAATGCAAGGTTTCACCTCCAACTCCAGCAGAGTAAGTGTGTGTGTGTGTGTGTGTGTGTGTGTGTGTGTGTGTGTGTGTGTGTGTGTGTGTGTGTGTGTGTGTGTGTGTGTGTGTGTGTGTTTGTGCGTGTAGGCAATCACAGGGATGCTTCAGGGGCTCTCTGTACTTGGAATGTAAATGGCTACACTATTTTACTTTTGGGAAGAATTTAGGGAAATTCAACTAAACTCCGAGACAAAAGCCTGCAGGCTCTCTCTCTCTTCCCCCCCCCCTCTCTCTCCCCCTCTCTCTTGCTCTCTGTCTCGCTCGCTCTCTCGCTCCATCTCTCTGTTTGTTTGTCCGTTGTTATTAATTTGTCAAGCTCCAGACTTTTATTGTTTTTAGTTTTTCCATTTTGTATGCCAGGGCTGTTCGGTCATTTCCGCTGTGTTCAGGAAGTCCGCTGTCGATCAGTCGAGGCAAGGATTTGTTCTGAATTATTTTGTCTCGCCACTGCTGGTAAACTCTGCTCTGTGATTATATTTTTTAGATTTAGGGGTCACTTGGTTATGTGCGTGAAGTGTTTGTGTTAATGTTTTTGGACGTGATTGGGGCTCTTACCTTGTGGATACGCTCAAGTGAGTGTCCTTGGTTGTGTTGCATGTGTGGACAACCCACTTGCACTCACACACACACACACACACACATCAGACATACAGCTATAACCCTTCATCATCAAAAATTAATGACCTGAATCAGTAATTACCGCATCAATAATTAAGCTGACTTCTACTTTTCTTGCGGGATATGTAAGGGTTCAATCGCAAATGTGTCGATCCCTAATGCATAATGAATGGTGTGCCATCTATTTATTGTGACTTACTGACATCATTCCTTCTCTCCCTCTCCCCCTCTGTCTCTGACCAGATTTGTGCCGGGCCAAGGCGTAGTATTGTACCCTCAGATCGGTGATAAGTTGGACATTGTGTGCCCACGGGTGGACGGCGGCGTGGCTGACGGCGTGGAGTATTACAAAGTGTACATGGTGCCCATGGCGCAGCTGGAGAGCTGTACCATCACCAAAGCCGACACGCCGCTTCTCAACTGCGTCAAGCCCGATCAAGACGTCAAGTTCACCCTCAAGTTTCAGGAGTTCAGCCCCAACCTGTGGGGCCTGGAGTTCTTCAGGGGGAAAGACTACTACATCATCTGTAAGTACACATCCCTGCTTATCCTGATGGGCATGTGTGTCATGGGCAGAAATCCTAGAGATGTATAAAATACGCAGTACTCATTTCATGACAGTTACAGGGAATACCGACAATCATCGTGGGGCGAACGTGGTCTCCCAAATCTTTTCCAGGGGTTCCTTCGGGCGGTCTCTCCCTCAGGGCTTTGAGTGTCATTTGAATAAAGCCTCTAGCATGATTCGACATGAAAACAGTGTTATTTCCATACAGGAGTCACAGTAGCTGGGTAAAACTTAGCATTTTAGCAGCGGGGCCAATCTGACGTGACGGCGGCTACGAGACACTTTGTTCAGACCGCGGGCAAATCAGATTTGTTTCCGAAATCACATCTTGAAGACAGATTGTCCGCACTCTTATTTGCAAGTGATCAGATCAGATTTGTGTGTCCGGACATCACCAACCTATCTGCATGGGTCACCGTGGTCATGGTGTAGGCGTGCGTAGCTACGCACGCTGGCGACACAGTTTCCCAGCGTGGAAGCATGAGAGGTGGAGATCCATCATCTCGCCCTCAAGTGGCGGTGCAGAACTCCTCCATCACACCGGACAAACTCTCGGCCACGGGGGGAGGCCGGTGTACTTTGCAATGTCCCGTGCTGCCGTCATGGTGGGCTCCCCTTCCGTCACTCTGGATTTGACGTCGTCATTCTGTGTCACATTGTGAGTGATGCAGAAGACAGTTTGAATTTGCCTCAGGGGGGCGCTCCAGGTCACTGTCCGCTAAGACTAACCGCTTCACAAACAGGTTTTTCCCCCTCGCCATCAGGACTCTGAATTCCTCCCTGTAGTCCCCTCCTCACACACCATTGGCATAAACACCACCATTCACCTAATTGTTATGTGTGATCTGTTTATTTCTGCTATTGTGTAACTGCATTGTTCCTGATAAGATGTGGAGCGTCT
The DNA here is from genome assembly GCA_022114975.2 of Lampris megalopsis. Taxonomy (NCBI): domain Eukaryota; kingdom Metazoa; phylum Chordata; class Actinopteri; order Lampriformes; family Lampridae; genus Lampris; species Lampris megalopsis. The sequence goes on from JAJHIY020000120.1 coordinate 1,755,841, forward strand.
GTTGTCGTCCATGTATGTGTTGTGCTGCAGAGTTTAGTGTGTACCAAAAACAAATTCCACCGGCCCTGGTCGTGTAGCTAATGAAACAATCTAATCTAATATCTGATTTGTGTGGCCAGAGCGTCTGAGCGACTGGGACGCATCTGGAGAAATCCGATTGGAGTCACATTTCAAACCACCTCCCAATGTGGTTTAGATCTGATTTGCAAAAATCACACTTCACCTGTTTTTTTTTTTTGTTTTTCTTTATACTGTCCAGACTTTCTAAAATCAATCTGGATACAATCTGGATATGCCAAAAAACGGATTTGGGCTGGCAGTCTGACCAAGGCCCAAGTGGGGTGGGGGGTGTGGGGTGGTACTTGCCAGCCAATCTTGCGATCCAGGTTTGGGCATGCCATTTTTTTTGGGGTTTTTTTTGGTGGGGCTTTTTTTTTCTTCTTTGAGCTGATTGCCAGTGATGTACGAGAGCCGTTCTGGGAGGAAGTCCTGATGGGGTTCAGTGACGGCCCCCTGGTTTGAAACATGGGAGGTGGACTGAACCATCTGTGTGGTGCTGACAGGGGGGTGCCACAGATAGGACCATCTGTGAGGCTCTGCCACAGCCATCTGTGAGCTGTCACAGCAGGGGAGGGCAATATTTCTGACTGACTGGAAGGAATAGGAGGAAAAGAGGACATGGGAGAGAGTACGACAGGAGGAGGAGGAGGAGGAGGAGGAGGAGGAGGAGGAGGAGGAGGAGGAGGGAGAGGTAAAGGAGAGGAAAAGAGGGTAAGAAAAAGGTGAAGATCGGGAAGGAGAAAGGAGCGGCTGAACAAAAAGAGAGAGTAGAAACGGGAGTTATATTTCTTCACTGGAGTCACTGTGTTGTCCTCTTTGTCAGACACTACAGTTGTGGCGGCTGAATTTTGCATGTTACACTACATTTCACATGGAGCCTTTGCAAAGAGCCCACATTTTCTATGTACGCACAACTTAGAATAGCAAACTACACTGAGAGTGAATGAAATAATGTGGGAAATAATATTTTCCCCTCCACTCTGCAGTCAGATGGCACAAGGAATGATCTGGCGAGCAGCCATTGGAGGAAAACAGGTCTAGTGGTACAATATGGCCATTCAGCCCCACATAACAATGTTGGAAAAAGAATTGGCCGGTTCACCAGCTGAAGATAATCGTGGAATAGTTACAGGACAAGTCACTTCTGTGGCCAACATTGTGTTCTTCTGTTAGAGCCCAACCCAACAACTACACACCTAGTTTTGGAGCAGAGCCCATAAATACATAGGGATAAACAGAGCAGAGTAAATACATTACAACATGACATTAGGCTCAAATATAAATACACACAGGCTCAGTTGTGCGCCAGAAGGTTTAGCTTGTTTTTTTAGCCCTAGATAGGGGGGAATTAACTGTACAGGTTACACCTGATGAGGATGGATGCACAAGCACACACTCATGCATATGCACAGAGAATCGTGCAAAGACACTGCACACGTACCTTACCTGCCCACGCCCACAACTACTCGCACAGACATGCGTCCACTTAACAAATGCTAGATGGGGTTTTTGTGCGTTTAGTGATGAAACCATGACTTATAAGGTCTTTCAGAATGCGACCTTCGCTGTTAACCTCAGTGTGTGGTTACTGCTCCAGTTACAAAGAGGACGTAACCCGCCATTCACCTCCACCCAAACACATCCTTCAAGTCTCCTAGACATCCATCCTCAACATCCCCCCCCACCACACACACACACGCACGCACACACACTCCCCCACCGCCATCAGTCTTGCAGTTAATTATTGACGAGGCGGTGCTGGTGTTTGCTTACCATGGTTGTCTGTCTCTGCCTTTGCTCCTCCTGCCGAAAATAATCACATTGTGCAAGATCAGAGCACTAGAAGACAGGGTTAGATGATGTTAATGAAGAACATCAGTGAAAGAAGGTAGCTCAGGCTGTCTCACACACACACACACGCACACAAGCACACACACACACACGCACACTCACACACACACACTGTCCCTATGGAGGCTGCTTTGCTAGCTTTGGCTCAGAGCAGCTTCTCTCTGCTTGCGGTGCATCTGTGCACACACAGCTGTACCAGGTACCCCCTCTGTCAACAGCAATAGTCAACAGCCCCTTTGTCTCTTGATATCTCTTAATTTTCTGATTCTATATCTATCTATCTATCTATCTATCTATCTATCTATCTATCTATCTATCTATCTATCTATCTATCTATCTGTCTCTCTTGCTCTCTCTCTCTCTCTCTCTCTCTCTCTCTCTCTCTCTCTCTCTCTCTCTCTCTCTCTCTCTCTCTCTCTCTCCCTTTCTCTAGTTTTGAATCCATGCAGGGTTCTGTGATGGAAGATGGACTCTCTGTTTTTGGACGTGTCAATGTAAAGGCGTGGCTTTGTTCAATATGTTTCACTGTTAGAGTCTGTCTCTTGTTGAATAAAGAACTGTTTTAAAATTTAAAAAAAAATCTCTCTCTGTCTGTCTGTCTGTCTGTCTGTCTGTCTGTCTGTCTGTCTGTCTATCTATCTAACTATCTATCTATCTATCTATCTATCTATCTATCTATCTATCTATCTATCTATCTATCTATCTATCTATCTATCTATCTATCTATCTATCTATCTATCTATCTATCTATCTATCTATCTATCTATCTAATTAATTAATTAAAGCAATTGCGTGAGTACATGCGGCGTATTCATCTGTCACAGTAAAACCCTCTCTGTCGTCTTCACGGGAAGTGGACATGTTGGAACAGGAAGAGGAGGAAAGTTCCACCTCCAACTCAAAAAGAGGGGTTAGAAAATCCAGTTTTGCAGTTTTTGCAAAATCACGATCCTCTCCTCCCGCCTCTTCCATTCCCCTCACCCTCCTCTGCCGCTTCCCCTTGGTTGTTACCCAAAATGCTAATTTGTAGCCTAAAGAGGAAAAGAGGGGAAGCGATACAGAGAGTGAGCAAAGGGGGAGGGGGGGCAGGCGAGCGAGGGGCTATTTCTTCATCGAAGTGTGTCGCGTTAGCTGTTAATTGCCTCTCGTTCAGTAGCTTTAGCCCTTAAAGCTGAGCAGCTCAGTGCGGTGTGGGGTTTTGCTGGCCGCTGTAAGAGTGTTGTTGTTCAGACGGCTGGGTTGGAGCAGTCGCACAAGCTTTGCATGCATAAACACCAGGAGTAGCGCACAACAGGATACGCTGTACAGGATGTGTAGGTGGAGCTAAGCTATTTGTCTCCATACAGACGATGCACACTTTGTTGGCATGGTAACGGCTACACAAACAATATATGTATATATTGTGTATACATACCTATACAATACATGCATGTGTGTGTGTTATGCATTTGCATGTGTGTTTGTGTGTGTGTGTGTACACCTGTGTGTGCGCGCATCAGCGCACAAGTCGGTCTCCTCGCGCCCATCTCCCCCTCAGCTGCTGTTGAAGAACGGTCCAAGCGTCACCGCCTGAGAAAGTTCACCGGGAGGAACTCATTACTCTTTTGGAGCGAGCACTCAATACGTAATTAATTAACCGGTGTTTAATCCCCCATTTCTTCCCCTAATCGCCGAGGCCCCACATCAATGCCGCAGATCTGAATCTCAACCAATTGGATTAGTGCTGACCTGTGTTAAGTATTGTACAAAGAGTAGACGTAGATTAGATGGGCATTTCACCTCCTCATCGGGGAGCCAGGTTTGGGCGACTGTAACAGGAGGCCCTACGATCGGACCATGTCGTCACACACACCGGCACAGCAGTGAAAGGCTGAGGGCCACCGACACCAGTTGCTCACATGACAGACGAAGAACAGGCCTGCAAACACACAACCTTTTGTTACTCTTTTCATCTGTTTAGGTAGTCTATGCATGCTTTACTGTACTTCTATGTGTGTGTGTGTGTGTGTGTGTGTGTGTGTGTGTGTGTGGTCATATGCATGTGCACAGATGAGGCACTCTGAGGATACAAGCACAGGAGTATCCCGGGTTGAGTTGTATGTTGTTGCATGTATGTATGCTTTGTGCATGCTTCTGCAATTTCTCTCCATGCATTCATGCATGCATATGTGTGTGACATGTTTAACTGTATGTGTGTGTTTTGATATTTGTATGTGCCCTTCTCTACGTGTGAGTGAGTGTGCGAGTGC